>ML307946.1:1455-57352 GCA_005239505.1 Nicotiana paniculata
TGTTGTTCAAACAATTACCTAAATATGCACTCTCTCTCAAGTAGATACACACTAAATAGGCACAGCTAATTGATGGCTATTCAAATAACTACAACAAGACCGTAGTTGAACAAATAGATATGAACAATCAACCAAACTATAGTAATATCACCATAAGTTTATACCCCAACGGGTTCCACCAAAACCCTAGATTAAGAAAATTAGCTACTCATATTCATAAGAATCAATTCTAAAATAACTTGCCTAATTGAACTACAAATAATAAATAAAAGCTATATAAATCAATGTTTGCGTCACTGAGTAGTAATCCACAGGTTTTTCTTCACTTCAATGGCTTCCCCTTTTCAAGTTATGTTTTTTGGTCTATTTATATGTTTGGGATACACCCTAAACGTGTAGGAGACTTCTATTCCAACCGGGAAACACTTAAAACTCTTCAAAACTCGGATTTGACCGGATCATGGCGCCTGGATAACAGCTACCCAGGCCTGGCGTTTGGGCTCTGGCGCCTGGATAACGCCTGGCTAGGCCTTGCCTTAAGGCTCAAACACCCGGCTATAGCCCGGTGCACTCCTCTTCGCCTCTTGAGCGTATTTTCGACGTCTTTGCATCCATTTAGCTCGGCTTCCATCTCCAATTCACCTACACATGAAATAGACTCCATTATGCACATAAAAAGTGTATTTTTATCATTAACACACATAAAATGTAAGTCATATAACGTGTTAAACCATGAATTCTAGCCACGCATCAGCACCCCACACTTAAACATTTGCTCGTCCTCGAGAAATCAAATTACACTCATGAACATAACTTATTAAGCAAATCCCTTAACGCGTTATACCAAGAATTTTTAAAACAGTTTAGGCACAAAGGTGTAACATTCTCGCCTCAATAGTCGACTCACACATACCATGATTATTCACAATCCAGTCACTACTCTAACTTAGAGGTCAACAACATTACCTTTCCTTCATGAATCATGTGCCCTCACCAAATCAGAGAGCTAGTTCCAGACACAATGAAATTTAAGAACACTTAGGAACTCAAGATAGAAAGAATTCACTCACTCTCAGAAATAATATTCATATGCCACAAAAGATGAACCATAAGCTTTCCCGTAGTGTACTACTCTACTAATTGAGCTCATTCAGTCTAGGATCAAGTAGGGCTTTATTCAGTTGTAATGTAGGCTGCGGGACGGGTAGGATACATTTGGATATAAGAGTGACTACACCTCCCTAAGCACTTTTTTACATATACTTTCACATTCAACCTCTAACTTACATTAAGCCAAAATCCACCTTCACCTCAACGTTATTACCCCATACTTCTTTAAGCACAATTACATTAGGAGTCACCACATATATTTTTCTTTCACAACAATAAAACTATTTATTTGTTTTTTTCTTTCTTTTTTTTTCAAGTGGCTCTTACTTTTTCAAAAAAGTGCACCTTTCTCCTTATTTCAATTATTCCCCTCAAAAACCGACCTACCACCCCACACTTTAACTTTTCCATATTTAATCACTTTTTCAGTGCTTACGAGAGGTGACAAGGTTCAAATATACTATCGATTCAAACAAAGGGGTATGGCTTGTAATGTGGTTGCCAAAGTAACATGATTATAGGCTCAACGGGGTTAACTACGATACATAACGATTAGGTGGGCATAATATCTATAGCTGGCTCAACAAAGAAATGGCTATATCACTTCCAAGACTGAACAAAACTTCTATTTCGCTTTGCACACACACGGGGTAAGTTCTAGACATCAAATGCAATGCACAGAATAACATACAAATCTCACACACACATGGCACATAACTCACTCAGGATTGGATCTATCACGACACTCCAGTCAAAGCAGTTAAGCAAATTTAAGAATCTTCGATTTAAGGTGTTTATCCTAGAGTCAAAAAATTGAGCCTAAGCGTCACAACTTAAGTACTGACTATTCTCAAGGCATCACGACATTCCGAGATATTACTACGATTAAGCCCTCAACCATGTGGTTACTACTCCTAAAAATTAAAAACTACCTACACCCAGTTCAATTAAAAACCCTTGGAAAAGAACCGTGGTCCAAAGAAAAACCAAGGGGGAATTACTGCACTACCTAAAACAAAAAATCTTCTTTTTTTTTTGCATTTTCTTTAGACTTACTTCCCTCAAGAGAACTGTCTACGATATCCATCGTCGAGAAGAGTCCACATATTTCTAATTTTTTTTCCTGTTTTGTTCTACCTAAAATAAAAAGACAATAGAAAAAGCTACAAAACTTAAAAGAAAGAAAAAAAAACTTACTAACAAGAAAAACTAAAACTACTAACAAGGAAGCACACTAAACACAACAAAATCACAACAAATATGTAAAACACCCCACACTTAAATCATGCAGTGTCCTCAGTGCATTACATATAGACAAAACAAGAAATAAAAGTAAGGTTCAAGAAACTCCCTGCTCACGTAGCGTCGACATCCTTTCTATTAGTTTTGCTTCCCCTGCTCCTTCGATCATCCGCTTGAATCACTTTATGCCTCCACTTGGAACTTATGAATTGGATCCCAAGTTTTGATTATGCCCTATGATCATGCTATTGAGGTGGTGGAACGAATCTTCCTGGCCTAATAAAATAATGTAGTAATCTGCGCTTCTTTGCCTTTCGATGAGATGTGTATTCCCGACTTTCTGGCAAGAAGAATTCCAGAATGTATGCATCTTGTTCTTCATTCCTTGGCTCCTCAAGTGGTTCGCGTGACTCTATTTTTATATCATCATCCAAACACAATGTGAAAAAATGGTTGGAGTGTGTACCGACATCCTCAACACTAATGACACTAGATTCAACAAAATATGTATCATCAATGTCCTTGTTTAACTCTAGTATCTTTTCTACCACATCGACATCCTATGATTTCAGTTCCAACCTGGGTGGTTCTTCAACAGATGACCTAACCTGGGTCAGACAACTTTTCAGCAATAGGGCGCGTCACCACCGCACTACAAGTCTGAGTAAGGGTGACAGTAGCCAGATCTTGGAAATAAAATTTTCTGGAAATCAAGTCCTTCATCATATTAGCGTAACCAACCATTTCCTTCAATGCATCGATCAATGGGATATTTACCTGTATTTGCTTTTGCATGTCCAAGAACTTTTTGTACTGTTCATTCTTTTGGTGTTTGGTCAACCTATAAGGGAATGGAGCTGGCGGTCTCTTTTCCCAGTGATTTGGGACTTTTCTTTCTCAGCCACCACCTCAACTACCGGCTCCTGGGCTATCTCTACTTCTTTCTCAGTCTCACTCTGTGCATTGGGTTCTCCTTCAGTAGGTTGCACTGTTACCTTGGTCAAATTTGTTGAATCATCAAGTTCAATCGTCTTAGGTACCAGTGTCTCAGCCTGCCTACTTTTACGAGCTCTCTCCAGTTCCAAGTTTAAGTCTCTGCCACTGCGGAGAGTCACTGCCATCAGCTGCCTTGGGCCCTGGTCCATAGGATTTACCTGAGTATCTGCAGGTAAAGTTCCAGGAGGACGATTGTTCACTGCCATAGATATCTGGCCCAACTGTACTTCAATATTTTTAATAGCTGCATCATGTACATCTACTCTCTCACTGATTTTGGCATTTGACCCAATAACCTGCTGCATCATAGCTTCTAACCTGGAAAACCCATCTTCTTGCTTTCCCCCCTGTTGATGCTGAGGAGGGTAGTATGCTTGTTGTTGATTCTGATGGTTATAACCTTGTGGCCTCTGATACGGTGCTGCATTACCCTTGTTGTCCCCTAACACCCATATTTCCACTATTCTGCTGTTGGTGGGGTTGTCTATATGGTTGAACTTGCTGACCCCAGTTCTGCCCCCCTTGTCTTTGGCTTCCATAATTCGACACATAATTCATATTTTCTGGATAAGGAGGGTGATGACAATCTTCATTCCAGTGATTACCAAGTGGTTGACTAATGCAAGATGTGCATAAGCCCCCATTGGTTGTGTCTACGATGTGTACCTGCGGCTTTTGTCCTGATTCCTCCACCTTCTTAGTAAGTATACTCATCTGTGTTATCAAAGTGGCCACGTTCTCTGCAATAGTATTAGATGGATCTAATGACACTGAGTGAACTACAGGAGTAAGGGATGCATTCTTGGTTGTCCATCTTGAATTCTGTGCCATTTTATCAAGTAGGATCCGACTTTCTCTCCACATTTTGCTCAAGAATGCTCCACCAGCTGAGCATCAACATTTGCCTAAACAGTATCAGCCAGACATATATAAAAATGCTGCCCCAACATCTGCTCTGGAATACCATGATGTGGACAGATAACCAGCATTCCCTTAAATCGTTCCCATGTCTCCTGTAATGTTTCCACTGGTTTCTGTCTGAAGCTCAAGATTTCATCAATTTGTTGAGCAGTCTTGTTGGGTGGATGAAACTTGTTCACGAACTGCTTAACTAACTCCTCCCATGTGGTAATGGAATTGATGGGGAGTGAGTTTAGCCAAGTCTGGGCAGCGCCAGTCACTGAGAATGGAAACAACAACAGTTTTATTGCCTCCTGAGTGACGTTTGGCTGCCTCTGTGTTTTGCAAATTGACAGGAAGTTTTTCAAATGCTGCTGGGGGTCTTCGATGTATGACCCTGAGAATAGTCCCTCGTTCTGCAATAAGTGCAGCATATTATTTGTTATCTGGAAGGACTCGGCCTGTATCTGAGGGACTAGTATCGCAGTGGCCAAATTCTCAGTTGTGGGTTGTGCCCAGTCATATAAAGGAGCCTCTGCCCCTATTTGAGCAACTGGGTCTACCACATCATCCCAATTATTATTCCTGTTGATTAGATCTTTCATGTCGGGGTCAATTTGTTCAATTGGTGGCCGCTGTTTGCTTTTCCGGTTTGTCCGGTTTAGGGCCTTGAAAACTTTCTCGGGGTCTGATAAGGCTTCGACTATTTCCCCAGTTCTCGATGAGTTTCTAGGCATGCACCTGCAACACGCTAGCAAACGTTTAATTTTTAATGTATAAACGAAAATTTGAAGAAAATTGACTATTTTTTAGAATTTTGTATTTCTTCTAACTCAATTGATAACATCGCTAATTTCCTGGCAAACACGCCAAAATTTGATCACGCTCAACTATGTCTAATAAAAGACTAAACGGGCGCTGCAAATATAATCCGGGGTATTATGCCCAGAGTCGATCCCACAGGGAATTAACGTATCAATCAAGTCTTTACAATACGCAACTTTTACTCAATCAATTCTCTCAAGACTTTTTAAATATAAATTGGTGATGTTTTACTAATTCTACTTACAACAATAATAACGAACAATTACTAACAATGTGTTGTAAACAATTATGATAAAGGTCTAATGCTATGGTTTCCCACGTTGGTGAACTTACTTCTCAGATATTTCATATAACTTGATTAATTATCTCTATCAGTCATGAACACTCTATCTACCATAAATCTCTCTTAAGTGATTATGATAATTTCCTAGACGCACTCTCTCAAGTTACGCTAGCTAGATTGCATCACAGTTCACTTTAGATTGCACCCGAAGTATCGTTATTTCTTATCCAACTTCTAAACCCTCGGTTATAAGTTTCGTCTATAATCTGGGAGTGGTGTTGTTCAAAAAATTACCTAAATATGCACTCTCTCTCAAGTAGATACATAATAAATAGGNTTATCCCCCAACGGGTTCCACCAAAACCCTAGATTAAGAAAATAGCTACTCATATTCATCAGAATCAATTCTAAAATAACTTGCATAATTGAACTACAAATAATAAATAAAAGTTATAAAGATCAATGTTTGCTTCACTTAGTAGTAATCCACAGGTTTTTCTTCACTTTAATGGCTTCCCCCCTTCAATTTGTGTTTTTTGGTCTATTTATATGTTTGGGATACACCCTAAACGTGTAGGATACTTCTATTCCAACCGGGAAACACTTAAAACTCTTCAAAACTCAGATTTGACCGGATCAGGATCCAGGCGTTACAGGCCAAACGCCTGGATAACGCCTAGCCAGGCCTGGCGTTTGGTCTCTGGCGCCTGGATAACGCCAGGCCAGGCCTAGAGTTTGGGCTCTGGTGCCTGGATAACGCCAGGCAGGCCTGGCCTTAAGGCTCAAACGCCCGGCTATATACCGGTGCACTCCTCTTCGCCTCTTGAGCGTATTTTCGACGTTTTTGCATCCATTTAGCGCAGCTTCCATCTCCAATTCACCTACACATGAAATAGACTCCATTATGCACGTAAAAAGCATATTTTTATCAATAACGCACATAAAATGTAAGGCATATAACGTGTTAAACCATGAATTCTAGCCACGCATCACACGACAATGGTGGTCTCCAGAATTCTGGCCGCTGAAGTTTCAGGTCACGACCAATATGAAAAGATAGCCCTCGCTGAGCTGTATTTATGTATGTAAAAATTAGGGGGAAAGGGTGGCTCAATCTTCATGATTTTTGGCAAAAAGATGGTGACTAGGGTTTCCTAGATCTAAAATTCATGGAGTTTGAGGGGGTTTTGAAGGATTTGATTTGAAGATATGGAAAGAGGAGGTGTTGGAGATTACTTGATGAAATTTTGGGGGTGTTTGGAGGTTGTCCGCTGCCGGTGGCGAATTCTAGCGGGCGGCGTCGCCGAAATCGGTGGCGGCGGCAGAGGGGAAAGGAAAAAGAAGAAGGAGCTCTAGGGTTTGGGTTTATGGGTTAAAATGAGGCAAAATTTCTAATTTTCTAACTTTATATATTAAATGGAAGATTAAATCAAGGCCATTGGATTGAAGAAGATCTAATGGTTAGGATTGATCCTCTGTGATTTAACCAAAATGATGTAGTCTGGGTATAAAGCTACATCGTTTAAACACTATCCTGGTAGCCAATTAATTGATATTGAAATTGCACTCTTAGCCAACTAACCATTTCAATTGTTGCCCATTTCCCCTTAACCTTACTTGTTAAACTAAATTTACACAAACAAATTAATTAATTAAATAACTTATTCAAATGATCGATTAAATAGATTAATTCACCAATTGAACAATTAGTTAATTCCTAAATGCCCAAATGAAGAAACAACTAATTTTGTTTTGGTATTTTTATTATAGGAAATATGCAATTAAAGACACAAAAATTGAGAAAAAAAACTAAAATAACAAAACACTAATGACTTTAGGAGGTGTTAAAATAGTGCAAAAATTAGGTGTTCACAGCTTCCCCTCTTTGCTCGAGAACACGGAGAATTTTCGTACAAAGAAAAGTGAATGACATAGCTAATTTTACTCACATATCACTCCAATGGAAGCAATTTTTTGAAAAATGGTGACCGAACCTTGCTTCCGAGGTTGCCTACATATCCTTGTTTAGAGGAATCAGGTCAGTGTAGTTCTGAAAAAAATTGGTAGATGGGACTACTGGACACTCGAGTTAAGACTATTGTTGTTGTTGCTGCTGCTGTTGCTGTTACTGTTACTCACTTATTACATCAAAAGAAAAAGAGAAGAGCACTACATATGTTTCTAAACTAAGAGTACAAAATTCTATCCATGTATCTTCTGAAGTCAAATCTTGATTCTTGACCTGCTCGCTTGTGTTGACCTTAGATTGGATCTTGATGCCCTTTTGAAGAAAAGATTATGGCTCATTCTCGATTGCTTGATTTCTGTCATACCTCCCTTTTTTCACTACCCCCGGATTAATGAAAGGGGTAGTAAGGGAGTTTTTCCACTTTAAGTGACACTATTCGGATTTGGGATTTATTTTAGTTTTTTGAGTCGCCACCCGGATTTTTGACGATGTTCCGGGACACCATTTTTTGAAATCCCAAACCGAGGAAATTTAGACTCTGTTTTAAGTTTTCTGCGTCCAGAAATCCGAGTAAGGAATTCTGTTAACCCGGGAGAAGGCGTTAGGCATTCCCGAGTTCCGAGGTTCTAGCACGGTCGCTTAACTATTAATATTTGACCTAAGTTATTTGATTAGTTACGTGTTTTAGCCTATCGTGCATTTAGCCCTTTAAATTTTAACCGCTTTGACATATATGAATTTATCTTGAAACAAGTCACGATGGTGTGCACTTGTTTGTTTTGGACACGTTATAATTGCGCCACATGAAATGCACCCGCAATTTCAACATGTGATTTTATCATTGTTTTGAGTTAGAGTCGGGGACATGAGTTGCCACACCCGAGTGTAGATTATGGTTATTTGAGGATAATAATCAATTATTTACTAAATTTCAAACTAAAAGGTATTTTCAACCTAAAGGATCTGTAAGAGATTGTTTAAACCTAAATTCACTTAGTCTAAAGGACAAGATGTTTGGGCTGTGGCCATTTTTAGCTCAAGTTAGTTATATAACCCTTTAGGCCAATCCTAGTTTTAGGCTATTTTTGTAAGAAGAGGAAAGCTATGTTACGCAACTAAAGCATGCTAACAAGGAAGGGTCTAAAATTACTGATTTACAAATCACACATTCAAAAAGTCAAATAAACACATAGAACATTGACTGAAATAGTTTTATCAACTTCAAATGACCTAAACTCATTACTTTTTGATATACACATTGAGTTCTACATATTGTTGTAAATTCTGGACTCTGAAGAACACGAGATGAATCATATGAGAAAATACTTTGAATAGCAAATTCATATTTGTATATACTTCAAAATTCCTTTGATCTAAAAGTAGTCATTTTCAGAACTTCAATAGGTATTTACGGGGTCATTTGGACAGGTTAATTTGAACGCAAAATTGTAAGAAAAGATTTAGAAAGGGTGCTTTTGAATTTTTCAATCAAATTTGAATACTTAAATGATTAACGTATGAAACATTGTATTTAAATTTGAGAATAAACAGCCTTGAGGCTAAGGGCTTTTTGCATTTTTCCAAGCCCAATGGATTGTGCTCAGGCTTTTTCAAGCCCTGAAGGGCCATTATCAATAGCTTGGTCCATTTTAAACTGTCCAGAATAGCCATGTTTGAGTCCAGTGTACTCAAAACAAATCTGGAGCTAATTATACACATTTTTTCTGAAAATTATATGAACACATACATACTGAAAGGAAGGACTGCTAATACAATAAATATAATGTCCAGTCTTATATTACAATGATTATGAAAAGGTAAGTCCGAGTAAATTACAATCTGAAACGAAATTACAACTTCTACTAAAAATACAATATTCTAGATAAAAGAGAACTGGAAATTAAAGCTTCTAAACTGGTTTCTCCAACTTGGGTTCTCTATGACTATGCACTTGTGCCTCCATTTGCAATTTCTGAGCACCCAAATAAGCAGGTGTGTTATGCATCCTTCAGAGCAAATCTGACCATTAAGGGGTCAGATCTGACTCTAATGATGCTATACTACATAGTACTAAAAGGAACATTTTTATGCATTCTTCTTGGAATGAACCTGATCATGAAAGCGACAAGATTCAATTCCAGTGTGCCACCCTATTAGAACCTTAACATTCAACCTTATGCTACACGGTAAATTTCAGCAAGTAACCATACAAAGACTTTGACTACTCTAGGTATTTTTAAGGAGTGAATCTGACCATTTGGGGGTTCATATTTTCTACCTTAATTCCTTTTCAACCATACAATTTGTACCCTAATGGGGCGTAATTTCAGTTAGTAGGTAATTTTTGTGCACTACTAGGGGGTGAATTTGACCATTAGAAGGTCAAATTCATCTACCCTAGTGTAGATTATCTCAGTAAAAACTGATTCAGACACAAAGCAAACATCCAACTCATTCTTATGGATACTAACAACACAAAATTTATAGTCTAAACACAAAGACAGAAACCAAACTCTACTAATCACATACCAACAAAATAACTTCAAAAGATGACAAATACATCAGGTTCATCTACCCATAAAACTAACTGATATGTTAAGCGTACCCTTGAATGTTTGATCATTACATTTTCAGATTTTTCATACAAAAGGAAGAAGAAAGTTTCAGTTACAAAATAACAGATTTGCACAGCAATGGAAAACAAAAGTTCAAATCTGGAAATTTCATTAAGAATGAGCTGTTACATACATTTTCAAAGAGAAAAATAGCAAAAGAGATCTGAACCAAATAAAGGTCTAGGGAGAGGTGGGAATCAACAAGAGACGGGAGAAAACCCAGCAACAATAGATAGCAGATCCGCAGCAACCAAAACCCAAAACAGGACCAGTAGAAAAACAACCCAGAAACTTCGAATATGGAACTTAAAATTCTCAGAATCAGACCACTAAGCAAGAAACTGACAAATGAAATCAGTATAGATTTTCTTCGAAGTAAATAGCTAGACTTCTTTTCTCTTTTTGTTTCTCTATTGATATTTTGAAAGTTTTTGTTTGTGAGCAGCAACTGCTATGATTTTCTGTGTGTGTAGAGTGTAGGGATCCTTTTCTATTTATAGAGTAGCCTAAGGAGGGTGTGAAAATGGCATATTCTACTTTAAAGGATCAGATAATGCCTCCATTGGGACAGATGTCCGTTCTTTTAGGCCTAATGAGACAGTTGTACAGGGCTGGAACTTTCTAGATGTCCTATATTTTTGTAAGTTTAAGATTTTACCCCCTAGGAAATTAGTTATTTCAACTATACCCTAAGATTCTTATCTTAGTCTGATCCTAGAATCCCTCTTAGGACCTTCTAGAACCAGCTAGAGGATTCCCAATTTTAGAGAAATCTATACTGTTTTTCTAAGGTTCTGAAATCGATTAGTTTTACCTAATCAATAAATTAATCAAAACATAAGATCAACAGAACAATTAATTACTCATGATTAACCTTTAATAAAAAGAACAGTAAATAGAGAACCTAACAATACGAGAAACCTAACAACTAATATTCTTACCAAAACAAACAAGATCAATTACGATAATATTGGTACACTGAATTAATCAAATGGATTAGGGAAAAACAAACATCTATATGAGGCAGTGACTAAACCCAAGGCTAAGAACATGGTCATCATGAAACATTCAGGGCCTGGACTAAACAAGAAAAAAAAAAAGAAAACATGAACAAGCAGGAGCAAGCAGTGACATTAAAAACAAAAAAGAAAAAGCTAGCCTTAAATAGTGATGCAATAAAACAACGATTACACAACCATATCCATGATTTAATAAATAAAAAAGAAGAAAACAAATGCAAAGGAAGGGGAGAATACTCGTCTAAGGCTTTAGGTGAACTCTGGCGACTTGCCAGAATATGACCGGACCCGGCGAACTCAAAAATGACTCCCACTCACATGAATCGATGGCTCTTGTCAAGAGCCATCGACTCACGCGAGTTTGAGTCACAGAGTCGAGGCAGAATCAACTTAGGAGGATTTTAGGGTTTGGTCGTCTTTAGATCTGAAATTGTGCCTTCTAGGGTAATTTTTTGGGGAAAATAATGGTTGGATGTTGTTGAGGAAGAGGTGAGGACTTCCTGATGAGAAGTTGGGGGTGTTTGGTTGAGCTCCGCCGCCAATGGCGATTTCCGGCCGGCGGAGCTAGAGCGGAGGATAGAGAGATAAGAGAGAGACGGAGGGGTCGTCTCTAAGGGGTTGTTAGACTTTGAATTGAGGGGTATGGGGCAATGTTTGGACATATTTATATTAGGGCTTGGGGAATTCCCAGCCGTTTGATCTATTTTGATCAACGGCTGGGATTCGTTCATTAAATGAAACAGGGTCGTTTGGGTAGTGTAGGGGGTCTGGACCGGGTAGTACTTTGGTTAATTGGGCCAGGGGCTATAGAGACTGGCTTGGGCCTGGGCAGGCCACCCCAGGTCCTAATTAGTGTCCTATGATTAATTAAACCCCATTAATTTTATTAAAACTAAATCTAATGAAATCTAAAAAAAATGTAATAATTAATTTGACCTTGTTTCATCTAATCACAGACTAATTAAGAATGGAAAATAATTAATTTTATAATCCTAATTAAATCTATGATTTAATGGATAAAATGATTAATTTTAGTAATTAGTTGTTAAAACTACATTACATCAAATAATCGTCACCCGTTTGTTACATACTTCAATTAATTAAAAATAATAAATTCGTAATTCTTTGTAATAATGATGCGCCTAATTATGCAATTTTAAATAATTTTAAAAGACGAATTATGAATATGCAATGCAAAAACAATTCATAATTAACACTAAAATTCAACAAAATTTGTAAAATTAATTTATTTTATTGTATTTTGTAGGAGTATATGGTGGGTGAAAAATCACGTGCTCACAGCTGCCCCTCTTTTCTCGGATACACGAATAATTTTTGGGCAAATACAAAGTGAGCAGTTATGAACGACTTTACCTATTCGCATACCCCATTGTGAAGCGTTTTTTGAAAAGTTTGACTGAACCC
This sequence comes from Nicotiana paniculata, assembly GCA_005239505.1. Lineage (NCBI taxonomy): Eukaryota > Viridiplantae > Streptophyta > Magnoliopsida > Solanales > Solanaceae > Nicotiana > Nicotiana paniculata. Next base: position 13,840 of record ML307946.1, read on the forward strand.
TGCTTCAAAGGTTGCCCACATATCCTTGGCTAAAAAGGAATCATGTTAGTGTAGTTCTGGAAGTTTTGGTAGCTGGGACTACCGTACTACTGTTGCTGCTGCTTACTGCTTGCTTAGCTTCTTATTACACCAAAGTAAAAATGAAAAATACTAAGCTAAACCTATCAGCTATGAGTTACAAGAGTCCTATCTATTAGTCTGTTGAAGCATGATCTTGAGTCTTGGCTGCTTTTATACAGATTTGATCTAGATTTTAATGCTTGTTAGTTGTAGGTGCTGGTTCAGTCTTTTTTAGTAGTTCGGATCAAGAAGGGACATGCACCGCTTGTGACTTCAATCCTGTCTTGAGCGGTCCACATCTTTTCCGCTTCTGTACTTTGGGGTCCAACTCTTTTTCCTTTCTTCTTTTCTTTTATTTTGAATTGAGACGTCTTCTTTTGGTCGTCTCGAATCTATTGTAACCTGCGCAAAATCAAAGCAAACGAATAGAATTTTCTGCCCCAGTTTTCACTAGAAAAAGTTCCGTGAGTTATTTTAATAAAATCTATGCTACTTTATTATTTGAAAGCAGTGAAAAGCCGAGAACGGTGTACCCGGAGTTATTGTAGACTAGGGAGTGGATACCATATGCTGAAAAGTAAAATCAACTAGGGATTGGAGACCCTATGTTGGAAAAGATCAACAGGTTATGTTGTCGTCAAGAAAAGATCAACGGGTTATGCCGGTGTCTGGGGGGAGGATCAACGGGTTATGCCGTTGTCAAGAAAATAGATCACCAGGTTATGCTGGTGTCCAGAAAGGTCAACAGGTTATGTTGTTGCCGGGAAAAGGAGATCACTGGGTTATGCCAGTGTCTGGAAATGATCAACGGGTGATGCCGTTGTCAGGAAAAGAAGAGATCACCAGGTTATGCTGGTGTCTGGAAAGGTCAACATGTTATGTTATTGCTTGGGGAAAAGAGATCACTGGTGTGTCTGGAGAAGAAAAGATCACTAGGTTATGCTGTTGGCTGGAAAGGTCAACGGGTTATGTTGTTGCCTGGGGGATCACTAGGTTATGCCAGTGTCTGGAAATGATCAACAGGTTATGTTGTTGTCAAGAAAAGGAAAGATCATCAGGTTATGTTAGTGTCTGGGAAGGTCAACAGGTTATGCTGTTGCCTGGAAGAAGAGATCAATGGGTTATGCCAGTGTCAGAAAAAGAAAAGATCACAAGGTTATGCTAGTGTCTGGAAAAGTCAACAGGTTATGTTGTTGCCTGAAAAAGAGATCACTGGGTTATGCCAGTGTCTAGAAATGATCAACAGGTTATGTTGTTGTCAGGAAAAGAAAAGATCACTAGGTTATGCCGGTGTCTGGAAAGGTCAACAGGTTATGTTGTTGCCTAAAAAGAGATCACTAGGTTATGCCAGTGTCTGGAAATGATCAACATGTTATGCTATTGTCAGGAAAAAAAGATCACCAGGTTATGCTGGTGTCTGGAAAGGTTAACAGGTTATGTTGTTGCCTGAAAAAGAGATCACTAGGTTATGCCAGTGTCTAGAAATGATCAACAGGTTATGCTGTTGTCAGGAAAAAAAGATCACTAGGTTATGCTGGTGGCTGGAAAGGTCAACATGTTATGTTGTTGCCTGAAAAGAGATCACTGGGTTATGCCAGTGTCTGGAAATGATCAATCGGTTATGCTGTTGTCAGGAAAAAAAAAGCAAAAAAGATCACCAGGTTATGCTGGTGTCTGGAAAGGTCAACATGTTATGTTGTTGCCTGAAAAAGAGATCATTGGGTTATGCCAGTGTCTGGAAATGATCAACAGGTTATGTTGTTGTCAGGAAAGAAAATATCACCAGGTTATGCCGGTGTCTGCTAGGGAGTGGGACCCTATGTTGATATCAACTAAGGAATGGAATGTACTTGGTTGGAAAAGGTTTGGCTAGGGATTGGGGACCCTATGCTACTTTAGGTTTGAATCATTTTCAACTTCATTTCTTATTTTTCTTTTTCTTTCTCTTTCTCTTTTTTTTTCTTCATTTTATTTCTAGAGAATGAGTGAATGCGGGAAAGAATTTTTTTTTTTTTAGGAAACTTCCCTTTTTGGAGTCAATGCTGCAGAGCTCCTTCTAGCCCTTACACTATTTCTTTTGGTTGCACCTGCTTTTTGCACGGCTTCTTTCGAGTTGCACATGTTTCCTATTTTCAAACAAAGAAAAATTTGTTAGTTTGAAACAGTGGTTGGTTTTGCGGCGTTGATTATTTCAACTACTTGATCTCGGCCCCTTTGACGAAGATGTCAACCGCTTGCTTGCTTGCTGGGGATTGGGTTTCATTTCTAAACCCGGGGACCCTGGCTTTCTAGATTTTTCCATGGCGATCAGTCACGTGGGACCCACCATCTCGACTTTATTTTTCCTTTGTAGGACTTTGACTTGCCTTTTCTTTTTGGGGTTTTCGGAGATTTGGTAAGATTCAGGCTCCTTGGGTTTGCTGCAACGACTAGTCGCGTGGGACTTAACCTTTCCAACTTTATTTTTTTGCCTTCATCGACCTCTCATTTCAACTTCAAAGCATTTGGAGTACTTCGGCTTTTCAACTTTTGCCGGGATGGTTAGCCACGTGGGACTCAACCTTTTAACTTCATTTTCCCTTATAGGCACTTCAATTCGATTTTATCCTTTCAAGGGTTTTGAGTTTGAAGCATCGGTCGCTAAGGCCACTCGGGATCGACTTGATGCCCCTGACGAGGTTGGTTGCCTGTTGCATATTAGCCCGTGTCAAATGAGATCCTGTAAATAAGTTTTGCCATCCTTTCTTTGCCTTAGTTTCAGAAAAAGAGTTAGACTGAAAGGGATTTGAAAGGGAACAAATGACAGAATGGACAATGAATTTAAGCAAAAAGTATCCCTTTCGAGGGAAAGGAAATGAGGACTTATCTGGAGTGCATGCGGACTTCAATGATCATGACATGCCTTTTGGACTGGATGCCTGATCCTTGTAAACTGTCCGACTCTCAGAGATTCATCACAACTATTACCCCGAGATCGAGAAACCTTGCCCCGGACTGCGTCCATATCATTGATCCATTATCCTTTTCGATTAGTGGCGCCCTTTGCGGGTTTCACCGACTAACCTCTCTCATTTCTCTTCTTACCGTCGTCTTGCAGTGCTCTTTGCGAGTTTTCACTAACAAGTCTCTCTCATTTTTCAATTTCTCTGCTCACCGTCGCCTTACAGTGCCCGTATGGGTTTTCATTGATAAGACTCTCTCATTTTTAATTTCTCTCATTGTGTAACGACCCCACCAATCATTTTGAGTTCTAGTGCATCTTTCAATGGTTTGAAGTCATGGGAAACTCCATTTCAGGTATTATAACTTGTAGGTGTGGTCAGAATTGAATTTCGGAAAGTTTAGAGTTGATTTGGAAAGAAAATTCTCACTTTAGAAGCCTTAAGTTGGAGAAATGGACTAAGATTGGAATTTTTAATAAACGACCTTAAAATCAGGATTTGAGGGTTCCTACAGGTTTGTATGATGATTTCGGACTTGGGCGTATGTCCGGATCGGGTTTCGAATAACCCGGAAGCCTTTCGATGCATATTGTGGAAGTCAGCATTTTTGAAGAAATTTCCTAAGTTTGGTCTGAAGCACATTTCAGTGATGTTGATGTCCGTTTGGGATTTCGAGTCTGGGAATAGCTTCGTATGGTGATTCTGGAGTTGGGAGCGCGATCGGAAGTGATATTGGATGTCCGTAGGTCATTTTGAAGTCATTTGGCTAAAGATAGAAATTTGAAGGTTTTTGAGAAATCCGACCGGAAGTGATTTTGATATCGAGGTCGGAATGCGATTCTGGAAGTTAGAGAAGGTCCATAATATCGAATATGACTTGTGTGCAAAATTTGGGGTCAATCGGACGTGATTTGATAGGTTTCGACATCAGATGTAGAAGTTGAAAATTTCTAAGTTCATAAAGTTGGGATTTGGTTGCGATTCGTGGTTTCGATGTTGTTTGATGTGATTTGAGGCATCGAGCAAGTCCGCATAATTTTTTGGAACAGGTTGGTATAATTGGACGGGGTCCCGGGGGCCTCGAGTGGATTCCTGGTTGAAGAAGGCTGGAAATTACTGTCATCTGGTGTGACCGCACCTGCGAGGATTTGGCCGTATGTTCGAAGCCGTAGGTGCGGCTATGGCACCGCAGGTGCGAGAAGTGGTGGTCTGGCAGGGAGCCCGGGTGCGATGGTATTTCTGCACCTGCGAAGTCGCAGATGCGGGATATGGGGCGCATGTGTGATTTTGGGCTGAAGCTGAGGAAAAACCGCATGTGCGGGAGATTGGTCTCACCTGAAGGATCGTGGGTGCGAAATCGAGGCTGGGCAGAATGTTTAAAACCGTGAATTGTTGGCCATTTCTTCATTTTTCTCTTGGTTTGGACGATCTTGGGAGGCTTCAAAGAGAGGATTTCTTCATTCATTGTCAAGGCAAGTAGCTCCTTCATGTTTCTAAGTTAAATACAAGATTATATACATGAATTAGACATGGAAATTAGTAGGAGAATTGAGATATTGAGGAAAAACCTAGAAATGGTAATTTGGATTTTAACCATGAAATTGAGCATGAAATTTAGAGTAAATTGTATATTTGAGTTAATAAGGCTGTGGGTAGAATATATCTTCGAGAAATTTCGGATTCCGGGCACGTGGGCCCGAGGGAATTTTGGTCATTACACTAAGCGGGGTTGGGAAATTATATAATTTGGAATTTTTGTAAATATTAGATTATATTTTCATTGGTTTGCTGTTATTTGGATAGTTTTGGGGCGTTGTGCATCCATGGAAGTCGTCGGAAGGGCTTAGAAGCCGGTTATGGGATTTCGGAGCGAGGTAAGTCTCCTTTCTAACTTTATGAGGGGGAAATGTCCCCCTAGGTGGACTAATTAAGTATGTGCTATTATCTTCGGGGGCTACGTACGCACGAGGTGACGGGAGTCCGTGCATAGCTGCTATTGTGCCATGTCCGGGTAGTCTAGGACCCATTAGCATGCCATACGTGTTGTACATGTGATCCTGCTCATAATATAAAACTATAAATGGTATTGAATCGGTAACTTATTTCCTGAGAGGACTAGAGTGTGCTTTTCATAATTATCTAAAAAGAGAATTGACTCCTCCGTGGATAATAGTATACTGATAGGGTTATGTTATGGAAGATTATTAAACTTGGCATCTGAATTTCAAAACAAAGATTTAATAGCTATGCTTCATGTTCCTTTAAGAAGAATTTTACCACTTTCTTGAGAAAATTGCTTTCTTGATAAAAATGCGGATTTGTTATGTGACTATGTGTAACTTTGGGTGCCTGAGTCGCATGTATGATTCACGAGCAGGATGACCCTGTATTTATGTGTATCTATATGGGGACCCGAGTCGCAGGTATGATTCGCGATCGGGGTAGCCCTAGTATTATGTATAACCTCGTCACATGATCGATTCGCGAGCGGGGAAGATAAATGCATCTATGGTTCGGGCCGTTCGACCCTTGGCAGTGCACAGTTTATTATTGTTGGTCCACGCCGTTCGACCCTCGGCATTGCTTGCGCATGATATTTACTGCGTATTTGCTGTGATTTTGCCTGATTACTGGCCTGAGATTTTAGGATGTCAACTGAAATGACAAAGATTTAGAGTTATTAAAGATTTTTGAAAGAAGTTGTTCCTTCCGGTTGATTATTAGTTATTTGATCAAATCACCTATGTTGATAATTGGTATTAATACGATGAAGATATAAAGTGTTAAATGTGAATGGAGTTGATATTATTTATTTCCAATTTTTAATAAATTGCCTATGATAATCATGCTTAGCGTCACACCTGAATATACTAAATTGACCTTTAGCAAGTGTCTAATTTGACCTCTCGTCACTACCTCTATGAGGTTAGGCGGGCGACTTACTGAGTACACATTGTTTTTGTACTCATGCTACACTTGGTGTGCATTTTTATTGCAAAGGTACTTTCATAGCGATGTGGAGGATTTGGAGACTTAGACGAGCTGCATCATCCGGAGGCAATCTGCAGCTTATAGAATCTCCCTCGTACTATATTTATTTTCATTTTAAATTTCCTTGTCCAATTTGTATTTCGGACAGGCTTTGTGATGATTGTATAAATTCTTAGAAATTGCTCATGTACTTGTGACACCGAGTTCTGGGATGTGTTGGGATATAATTGCTAACATGGAATATTCAAACTATTGTTTTACTCGACATATTTATTTAGTTAATATGTAATAAAGTGTAAGGAAATACTTTTTCATAAATGTTAAAATAAGAAATTGTTTCATCTAACAAATGATTGGCTTGCCTGACAAGGATGTCCGGTGCCATCACGACCTTGCGGATTTTGGGTCGTGACACATTTCTTGTATCAGCTTGAAACATCTGCATCCTCCAACTTTAGACATCTTTGGTCGATCGATAGGAAGGACTTGAACAGGGTTTGAGAGAATTTGGATTGAGATACAACTTTGGACCATTTTAGGTGAAAAAGTAACATTCGCCCCAGCTTAAACTCTTGGGGAAATGTGGAATTTTATTTTGGTGTGACTGAACCCCAGAGAGAGGCTGCCTACATATCCTTTCGGAATCAAGTCGAATGTAGTTCAGGGAAACATTTTTGTTTTGATGATTTTTTTTAGAATAATAACACTTTCAGGTTCCCAAAGAGGTTAATCAAAGAAAAGTAACCGGCTAAAAAAGGTTTACAAAAGTTGATAGTGTTTGGGGTAGCGTGAATGGAAGCCTTCATCATTTCGATCGAGAGAACCAACATCAGGAAAAGGTCAAGCATAGTACCTTTTGACTGCGTCTACATTGACAGACATTTCGGGGTCGTTTCCTTCAATGTCCCCTAAGTAAAATGCTCCTTTTGGTAGTATTTTCCTTATAATGTATGGACCTTTCCAATTTGGGGCGAATTTTCCTTTCGCCTCTTCATGGTATGGGAGGATCCGTCTTAGAACGAGTTGCCCTACTTCGAAATTCCTAGGTCGCACTTTCTTGTTATAAGCGCGGGCCATTCTTTGTTGGTACAACTGCCCGTGACAAACTGCGGCCATTCTTTTCTCATCAATCAGAGTTAACTGTTCCAGCCGGGTTTTGACCCACTCATCATCTTCAATTTCAGCTTCGACAATGAACCAAAGGGAGGGAATTTCAACTTCTGCAGGTATTACAGCTACAGTGCCATAAACCAATAGATAAGGTGTAGCTCCAACCGATGTGCGCACGGTCGTGCGATATCCCAATAATGAAAAAGGCAATTTATCGTTCCATTATCTAGAACTTTGAATCATTTTTCTGAGGATTTTCTTGATGTTTTTATTTGTTGCTTCAACGGCGCCATTGGCTTTGGGCCGCTAAGGGGTGGAGTTACGGTGTGTGATTTGAAATTGTTCACATACCTCCCTCATCAAATGGCTATTGAGATTTACAGCATTATCAGTGATGATGGTCTTCGGAATGCCAAAGCAATAGATAATGTTGGAACGCACAAAATCCACCATTGCTTTCTTAGTGACGGCTTTGAACGTGACTGCCTCGACCCATTTTGTGAAATAGTCGATAGCAACTAAGATAAATATGTGCCCATTCGAGGCTCTCGGTTCGATCGACCCAATGACATCCATTCCCCAGGCAATGAATGGCCATGGTGCTGACATGGGGTGTAACTCTAAAAGCGGCGCATGGTTCAAGTCGCCGTGTATTTGGCACTGATGGAACTTCCGGACAAAGCTGAAACAATCTTTCTCCATAGTCATCCAGTAATATCCCCGCCGCAGGATTTTCTTGGCGAGGACATATCCGTTAATATGGGGACCGCATAATCGTGAGTGTATCTCATTCATAATATTTTTGGCTTCTTTGGAATTTACACACCTTAATAGATTCAAATCGGGGGTCTTTTTATACAACACTTCCCCACTTAGGAAGAAACTGCCGGCGAGCCTTCTGATGGTTCTCCTTTGGTCCCCGTTGGCCTTCTCCGGGTATTATTTTGTTTTCAAGAACCTTTTGATATCATGATACCATGGTTGTACATCGGGATCTATTTCGACCATGTTACAATAACCATGTCTTTCCCGGATTCGAATCTCTAGCGGGTCAATATGGACATTGCCCGGATATGGAAGCATTGCAGCTAAGGTAGCTAGTGCATCAGCTAACTCGTTCTGGCATCGAGGAATATACCTCAATTAGACGACTTTGAATCATTTGTCAAGATCCTCCACATGTTGTCTATATGGAAGAAGCTTAACATCTCGAGTTTCCCACTCTTGCTGAGCTTGCTTGATGATCAAGTCGGAATCTCCCATGATCAATAACTCCTCTACATCCATGTCAATTGCCATGTTCATGCACATTATGCAGTCTTCATATTCAGCAGTGTTGTTTGTACAGAAGAAACGGAGACAGGCGGTAGTTGGATAGTGTTTTCCCGTGGGTGAAATCAAAATTGCCCCGATACCAACACCTTTTGCATTTACAGCTCCGTCAAAGAAAATTTTCCAAGTGTTGGTGTTTTCTGGGATTACCTCGATTGAGTTTACTTCCTCACCCGAGAACTAATTACTTATAGGTTGATATTCGTCATCGACAGAATTTTCAGCCAGGTGATCCGCCAAGGCTTGAGCTTTCATCGCCATGCGGGGGACATAGACTATGTCGAACTCGGTGAGCAGGATTTGCCACTTTGCTAATCTCCCAGTGGGCATTGGCTTTTGGAATATGTACTTCAAAGGATCCATCCTGGTGATGAGGTAGGTGGTGTAAACCAACAAGTAATGCCGGAGCTTCTGAGCAACCCAAGTCAAGGCGCAACAAGTTCTTTCCAACAAGGTGTACTTGGCTTCATAGCTTTTGAATTTTTTGCTCAGGCAGTATATAGCTTGTTACTTCTTCCCGATCACATCATGTTTCCCGAGAACGCACCCAAAAGAGTTTTCCAACACCGTCAAATACATGAACAGAGGTCTTCCAGGTTCGGGTGGGATCAACACTGGAGGATTCGACAGATACTCTTTGATTTTGTCGAAAGCTTCTTGGCACTCAGTCATCAATTTAATTGCTGCATCTTTCTTCAACAGCTTGAATATAGGCTCACACGTGGAGGTTAACTCAGAAATGAACCTGCTGATGTAATTCAACCTACCCAGCAAACTCATGACCTCTTTCTTGGTTCTCGGAGGGGGCAAATCCCGAATAGACTTTATCTTTGTCAGGTTTAGTTCTATACCCCGTCGACTGACTATAAAACCCAACAATTTCCCAGACGGAACTCTGAAAGCACACTTGGTTGGATTCAATTTTAAGTCATACTTACACAGACGTCCGAAGAATTTTCTCAGATGCTGCACATGGTCGTCTTGTGTCCTAGATTTAATAATCACATCATCCATGTATACCTCAATATACTGGTGCATCATGTCATGAAAAATGGCGGTCATAGCCCTCATATAGGTTGCCCCGTCGTTCTTTAGGCCGAATGGCATGACCCGGTAATAGTAAGTACCCCAAGGTGTGGTGAAGGCCATTTTCTCTGCATCTTTTTCATCCATCAAAACCGGGTGATACCCAGCATAACAATCTACGAAAGACTGTATCTCATGTTTGGCACAGTTTTCAACCAGGATGTGAATGTTTGGAAATGGAAAGTTATCCTTGGGGCTTGCTTTATTCAAATCCCGATAGTCGACACACACTCGGACTTTCTCGTCTTTCTTCGGTACCGGGACAAAATTAGCCAACCACGTGGTGTATTGGACCACTCGGATTACTCCAGCTCTTAACTTTTTAGTGACTTCTTCTTTGATCTTCTCACTCATGTCTGTTTTAAATTTTCTCTATTTTTGTTGGACAGGCGGATAATCAGGGTAGGTTGGCAATTTGTGCACCACCAAATCAACACTCAGTCCGGGCATATCATCATAGGACCAGGTGAACACATCTTTGAATTCGAATAGAAGTTGGATCAAAGCATCCCTAGTCCTTTCATCAGTATAGATACTTATCATGGTTTCTCGGACTTCTTCTGAATTACCCAAATTAACTGGTTTGGTTTCGTTTAAGTTTTGCTTAGGTTTATTCTCGAATTGTTCCAGTTCTCGATTTATTTCCCTAAAAGCCTCATCTTCATCATATTCCAGTTCTTGATTCATTATTTCTTGGTTAGACGGCGTGTCAAGATCTGGGCGTGAAGTCCGCAAGCATGTCATGTTATTTAAGTCTGCATTATTAGAACTGAAAAAATAGCAAAAATATTAGGACGAATAAAGAGATTTGTGGACTATGAAATATTAATTTCATTTCATTGAATTTTTAACATAGGGGGATTTACATCGGAATTTTAAAAAGGCAATAAACTAAAAACACTCGAGTTACACCCTGGAATAACTCGAAGTGCATAAGGATGGCAAGGCTGAACTACCGGGACTCCCGCCTGACTGGGAATGGAGTAGCCTTCCAAACCAGGCCCCATATACTGCACTTCACCAGTGCTTGAGCCTTCTCCTGGTTGGACCATATGAGCCTCATATAACATCTGTCTCATTGCTCCGCAGATTTCTTCAATTTCTTCGGCCGTGAAATCCTCTTCCTCTTCCTCTACATATTTTGGCTTGATGAATTATTCGGTGATATGCGAGATTGGCTGAGGAAATACCCAACCATCTTTCTTACGTTGGTCAGCCCATTTTTCATCATCGGGGTTATCTTGAAACCCTATGCCGAAGAACTTCTTATTGGTAGGCAAGGTGATAGGTTCTTTAATGCTTTGCAAGGACACCCCGAGCCCTTTTCCAGGTGTGTACCCATGTTTAATCATTTCACTAGCGACCATAATTGATGTGTTTGATAGGAAGGGTTGAGGACATTGGGTTCCTTCCTCATATTGTTCCGCAACCACAATCTCGAAAGCCTGGTAGACTATATGCTCGCTGCCTTCTCTTGCTTCCAGGCTTGGGACTGATCGGTCCCTGTAAATAGATTGCTCGTCCTCTCCATGGACCACAATTTCTGGTCTTCATACTCAAACTTAACCATCTGGTGGAGAGTAGATGGCACTGCCCCTGCTGCATGGATCAAGGCCTTCACAGGAGATAATTGTAGGAAGTATCCATATCTAAGACCTGAAATGTCACTTCAAAATCTAAAGGGCCGATTGTCAAGACCAAATCAATCTCACCGATTGGGTCTCTTTTGATGCCATAAAATGCACGGACGGACACATTGTTGGGCCTAATTCTCTCAATTCCGATCTCCATTCTCTGTAGGGTCGAGAGAGGGCAAATATCAACCCCAGATCCGCCGTCCACCATAACTCTTTTCACATAGTACCCTTCACATTTATCAGTTAGGTGGAGAGCTTTGTTGTGGGAAGCCCCTTCTGGAGGCAAGTCATTTTGCTAAATGAGATCCGTTGACTTCGACAAATCGTTCCGTCATTCTTTCCATTTGCTCAACAATGGTCTCATCCGGAACATATGCTTCATGAAGTGTTTTGATCAGGATTTTCTGATGCTCGTTTGAACTTATCAGCAAGGATAGAAGTGAGACCTGAGTGGGGGACTTTCTGAGCTTCTCAATTACGGCGTATTCAAAGATTTTAATATTTTTGAAGAATTCTTCTGCCTCTCCGACACTGATTGTCTTCTTAGGTGGAAAGCGTTTCTGCTTGCTTTTTTTCAATTCTTCTAGGTTGAGGTATTTCTCTGATGAGTTTATCTCACTCGCTTCCCCAGTAATTTCTTTTCCTTTGTACGTCACCACCGTCTTGTTGTAATTCCAAGGGGCGGCAGTGGTGTCCTTTATGGGATTCTGTGGTACGTGGCTAATAACCACGGGCTCATTCAGTCTTGGTGAAATTATCGGCCCCCGCGCCACATAAGTCTCCTTCGGTATGTATATTTCCGGGACATTAGACATAGTCTTGTTGTGTTGCAATCTTTTGGTAGGGCTTAACACAAACTGTTCCTTCCTGGGTGCCTTGGGAACATAAAGAACGACATCTTTAGAAGGCCCTGTCCCTGTCTTTGTTTCAACCTCTCTTGTGGCCGGAAGAGTAGAGTTACCTTATTTCTCCTCCTTAGCTTGTTTTGGTGTCGCTTTGGGTTTCTTCTCTACATCAGTAATGGCGACGATAGCTTTCAGAGTCGGATCAAATTCTCGGTATTCACAAATTATGCCAATAATTGGCCCTCTATTGTGAGCAGGAAACGGGTTATTGGTCACGTTGGGAGCTTCTTCGTCCCTTAGTACCACCTTCTTTTGTTCTATTAAGCTCTCAACTGCTCGTTTGAGGGTCCAACAATCCTCAGTATCATGTCCCTCGGCCCCTGAGTGATAGGCATATTGAGTACCTAGTCAGTAAGAGGGGGATTCTGGGTTATGCCTGTTTTGGGGTACAGGCTGCAGCAAACCCATTTGGACCAGCTTCGGGAAAAGGCTAGAGTATGATTCACCAATTGGTGTAAAATTGGTCCTTCTAGGTGGTTTCAGGGGATTGTTTTATGGAGGGCGAGGATTATACTGAGCTTGGCGAGGAGGGTTATTTCTGGCTGGTGGGGCTCGATTTTGATTATAGTGTTGTTGGGCATTTATCATTGGATAAGGTTGAGGCATTATGGCATACGACGCATCTTGGTGGGGGTAGAAATGACGTGGGGCATTGGAAAAATAGCCTCGGGGCTGCCGGGAGTTTCTTATACTAGAGGCCATCATTGCTAATTCCTCTTTCTTCTTCCTATTGGCTGCACTTCTTGACCCACTCTGGATTGCTTAGAAGTTTCCCTTATGGCGGATTGGCTTAGAATGCGACCGATTTTCAAACATCTCTCCAATTTTTATCGCTTCCGAAAATGGCTCGCCCATGGCAGACATCATATTCTGGAAGTAGTCGGCCTCCTGAGCTTGTAAGAAAACGTTGACCATTTATGTCTCGTCCATCGGAGGTTTTACTCTGGCAGCTTGCTCATGCCACTTAATAGCGTATTCTCTTAAGCTTTCTGATGATTTTTTCTTGAGGTTGGACAAAGAATTCTTGTCTGGTGCTATGTCCATGTTGTATTGAAATTGTCTGACAAAGTCCCGGGCCAGGTCGTCCCATATATGCCTGTGGGATATATCTTGGTCCATGTACCACTCAGACGCAATCCCAGCCAAGCTCTCCCCGAAGTACGCCATTAAAAGCTCTTCCTTTCCGCCTGATCCCCTCAGCTGGTTCCAGTATCTTTTTAGATGAGCAATGGGATCCCCGTGTCCATCATATTTCTCAAACTTGGGGGTTTTAAACCCGAGAATCAGGTGAACATGTGGGAACATGCACAAGTTGGCATAAGAAACACTTTTCTAACCACTTAATCCCTGTATGTTTTTGAGACTCTGCTCAATGCTTTTCATTTTTTGAGCCATCTCTTCCTACTCGGAGTTCATTTTTTCTTATCCCACGACGGCTTCATGCCGAGGTTGTTGAGGGTATAAGTTTGGAGTAACATGAGTTGCATCCAGATGGAACCACGGTGTTTGAAAGGTAAAGGCCGACATCTCAAATTTTGGCCTAGCTACTGTTGGCGGCGACGTGGTAGAGGTTGGTGGTGCGGTAAAAATATTGGAGGATACACTGGAAAATAGTGCCTGGGGGCGGACCTTAGAAGGCATTCCGGTGAAATGAGCTGACATAGTCGGGTACCCGAATGGGGTAGTTGGGTAATTGATAGGTATGTTGGAGGTTCCTCCTGTTCTGGGAACCAATTCGGGAAAACCAGGGATGGTGCTGGGCGGTTACCTACCATTAGACCAGGCGTCCCACATTTCCCACATGCGGAAACATAGTACTCTATTTTCTTCAGCCGTGGCTGACTCAGATGTCGGGATGACCGAGCTTGGGTCATCCTTAGAGGAGTTTATGATTGGTAGGTGACTTTCCGATGTAATTTCGGCACTCCCTTTTGATCTTGTGAAGTATGGGTGTGAAGCCACGTTACCGCAAAAACAACCACCTAAAAATGACCCCTTTTAAAGAGAAACAAAACCACAAAACCGTTAAATTGAGGCATTCAACATATAGGAATCGCACGTTTGGGGTATGCAATGTACCTGGGTAGTTAAACGCTTTCTACATGTCTTGTATCAGCTGAGTGTTTCATCTCGGCTTCTCTTTTTTTTTTAAATTTCTTTCTTTCTTCTTCTAGATTGTCTTTTCCTTTTTAGGGATATGATCGAATGCTATGTGGATTGCCTACAAATCACGACGCCGCGTGAATCAGATCATTACGTAGTTCAAGTGAATAAATACAAAAGGGAATAAACATTCTATCTTTCAAATTTTGTTTTCATTAAGTATAACTTCAAATTTCATTCATTAAAAAAGACTCTGACATATGTTCTTGGATATTTAAAACTACAAAAGACCCTGACATACTTTCTTGGAAATTTAAAAACTACAGTAGACTCAAACATGCCTGCAACAGGGAAATGAAATACAGACTCGAAAAGTCCATCAAGAATACATAAGTGCTTCCATTGCTCCAGGGGCCTGTGGGACATCATTCGGTCTCGTCACGGGCCTGCGTGCCATGTCTTGCTAGAGGCGGTACAGGTCATCCATTATCTTGTTGACGAAAATCATTACCGCTGCAAAGAAAGTGGTCTGGGTCATGTCTTCACACTCTTGGCACTTTGTGACGATATAATCAGCGATCTCTCTGACCCTCTGCCTAATGACACCCTTCTCCTGGAGTAAGTGCCCGATCTGTTGAGATCTTGCCTCTAAAATCTGGGCGTTTTTATGATTTTGTTCTTGCCATTGTTGCAACATTTCCTCCAACTAAGCCATCACGGTATAGCACTGTTCCCTTTCCGCTTTAAGCCTTTTTGCTTGTTTGGCCATTTCGTTCTCGAGGGTGGTCACCTTTTCTTTCCAGCCTTTGACTTCTTGGTCATATTTCCTTTTCTGTTTTTGAACAAACTCTGCTCTTTCCTTTGCACTTCTTGTTAATTTTGCCCGAACTCTGGCCAATTCCTCTTCAACCTTTTCCATATCATTACCATAGCTGCAAAAATTTTGCCTAAGACTATTGATAAGTCTTTCATCAGTTCTGCTTCTCTCATGGTTCTCAACAGCTATTTTCAATTTCTGGATCTGGGCCCGGAGAGCTTCATTTTCTTTGGTTAACCTATTTTTCTCCCCTTCAGCTGTGGTGGCTTGTAGAGTGTTTTCAAATTTGATCTCCCTAATATGGGCTTCCAACTTGCTTATGGTAGCTCGGTAGTTATTCTGTTTTTCTAACCAAGCCTAGCGCTCTTGTCTTTGCTCAGTGAATTGTTGCACGTGGGGTCTTTTTGCGGGACGTTCTTGCTCTTGATGCTCTCTGCCCCTTCTGCCATACTAAGTGGTGTAGCCAGGCTCTACCTCACCTCTGGATAAATCCCTCACTCGAGTCTGTGGCTCCAAAAATCTACACGGATGCCAAATCTGGCAGACCCTATCCTCCGGAAATGCGGCTCTTGGGCACAATTCAATTACTTGCAGACTTAGGTCTTCATCGTGTGGAACATTTTGATGCTTTCCTAGTTGTCATAAGACCCGATGTGGGGCATATGGTTGAATACTTCGGAGACTCATCAACAGAAGATAGCATACTTCGGTTGACATATAGATGACTTCATTGATAGGGAGCCAACTGAATGTCCATTCAATTTGGTCAGCAGTCAAAGAACTCAAGTATGCAAGCCAGGCTTCAATGCCTTATGGAAATTCATGCCCCTCTACCCGAGTCCTATGTTATTCAATAGAATTTAGGCTAGTCATACTATAATTAATATACCCCGGGCGACGGCAAAGATGTTCGATCATCCAGATTTGTAAGAGTAGATTGCAGCCCTCGAAAAACTTTCCTTCGAATTGGCAAACAGTTAAGGCACGGTAGATTTCTGCCACGATCATTGGTACAAGAGTGCCATTAGACTTTTTTATCATGAAGTCGGTTACTCCTACGAGTCCAATATCTATACATCCATCGCTCCTCGGGCAGATTAGGATACCCAAGAATGCTACCACAAAGGCAAATCCCCGGCGGGCCTCCCATTTAGTTTGATTCCCATGGTGGGTTAAACCGGTGTTCACAGCTTCAAAACCCTGAGGATACCCGTAACGACGGTAAAGGAAGTAAAATGTGCAGAATCCCTCAGATAAGTTCGAATCTTGGATTTCCCTACTGATGCTCAGAAGGTCCAGGAATTGGTGAGGAGTCACAACTCTGGGTTCTACCGGATAACGGCTTTTGAGATTCTCACTGAGGCCAACTTACCTCGCTATCTCTTCCAATGTGGGTGTCAATTAAAAATCCGAGAAATGAAACACATTGTGCGCGTGATCCCAGAATGGTATTAGAGCCTCAATCATGTCCATCCTCGGCTTAATCTTTAAAAGGCCAGTGAATCCGCCCAAAGCTTTTACCGTAGATTTTCTACTGACTTTCCCCAAGTCTCTCCACCACATATATAGTCCCAAGGGAATTTCCTCGACAACTTTAAATGGAATATTTTTTACAGTGCTCATCCTGCACATTTATTTAAGTGACTGGTTAAGAAAAAGAAAAGCTGTGATTTATTTTGACCAAAAATAAAAAGTGCTATTTTTGAAAAAAAATTGTAACCAAATGGAAATGGACCATCTTTGCAAATACGGCCCCTAATCACTTCGGGAAAGAATTTTTTCTTTTTAGGGCTGTGTTTGCCAATTGGGTAAAACAATTTCGAAAAGACCATAGGTGGCTATTCTTGCAAAAACAGCCTTCCGGCGTCCTATTGGGACATTTTGGCTATTTAGACAAGGACGGCGTCCCCCAACTTTATTTACGACCGTATTTTTTTTCTTTTGATTTTTGATTTTCAAAAAATAGGGTTGGACCCGATGAGGGTTGCCTACGTATCCCACACCGGTGAGAATCAAACAATGCGTAGTTCGGGAAATCTTGACACAATTTTGAAAATATGTACTGACTCATTTCATTTTTTAAATACTATTTTCCTTCCTTCTTTTTCTCCATTTTCTTTTTCAGAAATTTTGGCAGAGTTTCAGGATGATTTTGAATATCGGGGTTTTTTCAAAAATCGAAAAAATTTCCTATTCTATTTCTCTCTGGGTTTTTCTGTTATTCTCTTTTCTTTATCCAATCAAAAAACAAATCGAAACAAAGTATTGTACCCTTAGGAGATAGGATGCATCAAGATGGTCTTTTATTTCGGGTTCACCTGTCCTAGACGGACCCAACCCCTGTGTTGAGTCCCCTAAGTCAAATTCACGTGATGCAAATAATCGTTCATACTAGGGATTCAACATGAGGGTATGTTATACTAGGTTTAAATTCTGGGGTTTTGTTCAAGACAAGGCTTACCCGAGCGGACAGCTCGAGCCGAGGTCGGGGCAGCATACCGGGAATACAGAAGCTTCACCGGCTTTGCAACTTGTCCATACCTCGTTCTAGAATTTGGATGACTCTAACAGAAAAGAAGTCACACGAAGTGCACACTTCCTAGATGATTTAGAAGACTCAGAGAGAAGAAGGGTTTCGACACAGTTTATATGCAGTTCGGACAATATCAAAGCGGTAAAAAGCGGCAATTAGCACATTAAGTTTAAACACGTAAAATCAGATAATGAAAGCCAAATTATAACAGTTATATAAGCTCGAATTCTTGAACCCTGAACCAGAGATTCTGGGTTCGGTCCCCAGCAGAGTCGCCAGAGCTGTCACACCTCCCTTTTTTCACTACCCCCGGATTAATGAAAGGGGTAATAAAGGAGTTTTTCCACTTTAAGTGAATTATTCGGATTTGGGATTTATTTTAGTTTTCAGAGTCGCCACCCGAATTTTTGACGATGTTCCGGGACACTGTTTTTTGAAAACCCAAATCGAGGAAATTTAGACTCTGTTTAAAGTTGTCTGCTACCAAAAATCCGAGTAAGGAATTCTGTTAACCCGGGAGAAGGTGTTAGGCATTCCCGAACACCGTGGTTCTAGCACGGTCTCTTAATTATTAATATTTGGCCTAAGTTATCTGATTATTTACGTGTTTTAGCCTATCGTGCATTTAGACCTTTAAATTTTAACCACTTTGACATTTATGGATTTATCTTGAAACAAGTCACGATGACGTGCACTTGTTTGTTTTGGACACGTTATAATTGCGCCATATAAAATGCACCCACAATTTCAACATGTGATTTTATCATTCTTTAGAGTTAGAGTCGGGGACATGAGTTGCCACACCCGAGTGTAGATTGTGGTTACTTGAAGATAATAATTTATTATTTTACTAAATTTCAATTTCAAAGGTATTTTCAACCTAAAGGATATGTAAGAGATTGTTTAAACCTAAATTCACTTAGTCTAAAGGACAAGATGTTTGGGCTATGACCATTTGTAGCCCAAGTTATTTAACCCTTTCGGCCAATCCTAATTTTAGGCTATTTTTGTAAGAAGGGGAAAGCTATGTTACGTAACTAAAGCATGCTAACAAGGAAGGGTCTAAAATTACTGATTTACAAATCACACATTCAAAAAGTCAAATAAACACATAGAACATTGACTGAAATAGTTTTATCAAAATGACCTAAACTCATACTTTTTGATATACACATTGAGTTCTACATATTGTTGTAAATTCTGGACTCTGAAGAACACGAGATGAATCTAATTAGAAAATACTTTGAATAGCAAATCCATATTTGTATATACTTCAAAATTCCTTTGATCTAAAAGTAGTCATTTTCAAAACTTCAAAAGGTATTTACGGGGTCATTTGGACAGGTTAATTTGAACACAAAATTGTAAGAAAAGATTTAGAAAGGATGCTTTTGAATTTTTCAATCAAATCTGAATACTTAAATGATTAACGTATGAAACATTGTATTTAAATTTGAAAATAAATAGCCTTGAGGTTAAGAGCTTTTAGCATTTTTCCAAGCCCAATGGATTGTGCTCAGGATTTTTCAATCCCTGATAAGCCATTATCAATAGCTTGGTCCATTTTAAACTGTCCAGAATAGCCATGTTTGAGTCCAGTGTACTCAAAACAAATATGGAGCTAATTATACATATTTTTTCTGAAAATTATATGAACACATACATACTGAAAGGAAGGACTGCTAATACAATAAATATAATGTCCAGTCTTATATTACAATGATTATGAAAAGGTAAGTCCGAGTAAATTACAATTTGAAACGAAATTACAGCTTCTACTAAAAATACAATATTCTAGATAAAAGAGAACTGAAAATTAAAGCTTCTAAACTGGTGGCTCCAACTTGGGTATGCTATGAATATGCACTTGTGCCTCCATTTGCAATTTCTGAGCACCCAAATAAGCAGGTGTGTCATGCATCCTTCAGAGCAAATCTGACCATTAAGAGGTCAGATCCGACTCTAATGATGCTATACTACTTAGTACTTAAAAGAATATTTTTATGCATTCTTCCTGGAATGAACATGATCATGTAAGAGACCAGATTCAATTCCAGTGATGCCACCCTATTAGACCCTTAACATTCAACCTTATGCTACACGGCAAATTTCAGCAAGTATCCATACAAAGACTTTGAATACTCTAGGCATCTTTAAGGAGTGAATCTGACCATTTGGGGGTTCAGATTCGATGCATTAATGCCTTTTCAACCATAAAATTTTTACTCTAAAGAGGCGTAATTTCAGTAAGTAACTAATGTTTGTGCACTACTATGAGGTGAAATTGACCATTAGAAGGTCAAATTCATCTACCCTGGTGCAGATTATCTCAGTAAAAACTGAGGCAGACACAAAGAAAACATCCAACTCATTCTTATGGATATTAACAACACAAAATTCATAGTCTAAACACATAGACAGAAACCAAACTCTACTAATCACATACCAACAAAATAACTTCAAAAGATGACAAATACATCAGGTTCATCTACCCACAAAGCTAACTGATATATTAAGCGTACCCTTGAATGTTTGATCATTATATTTTCAGATTTTTCATACAAAAGGAAGAAGAAAGTTTCAGTTACATAATAACAGATTTACACAGCAATGGAAAACAAAAGTTCAAATCTGGAAATTTCATTAAGAATGAGTTGTTACATACCTTTTCAAAGAGAAAAATAGCAAAAGAGATCTGGACCAAATAAAGGTCCAGGGAGAGGTGGAAATCAACAAGAGACAAGAGAAAACCCAGCAACAATAGATAGTAGATCAGCAGCAACCAAAACCCAAACATGACCAGTAGAAAAATAACCCAGAAACTTCGATTATGGAACTTAAAATTCTCAGAATCAGACAACTAAGCAAGAAACTAACAATGAAAGAAGTATAGATTTTCTTCGAAGTAAATAGTTAGACTTCTTTTCTCTTTTGTTTCTCTATTGATATTTTGAAAGTTTTTGTTTGTGAGCAGCAGCTGCTATGATTTTCTGTGTGTGTAGAGTGTAGGGATCCTTTTCTATTTATAGAGTAGCCTAAGGAGGGTATCAAAAAGATATATTCTACCCTAAAAGATCATATTATGCCTCCATTGGGACATATGTATGTCCTTTTAGGCCTAATGAGACAGCTGTACAAGGCTGGAACTTTCTAGATGTCCTATCTTTTTGTAAGTTTCAGATTTTACCCCCTAGGAAATTAGTTATTTCAACTATACACTAAGATTCTTATCTTAGTCTGATCCTAGAATCCCTCTTAGGACCTTCTAGAACCAGCTAGAGGATTCCCAATTTTGGACAAACCTATACTGTTTTTCTAAGGTTTTGAAATCGATTAATTTTACCTAATCAATGAATTAATCAAAACATAAGATCGACAGAACAATTAATTGCTCATGATTAACCTTTAATAAAAAGAATAGTAAATAGAGAACCTAACAATCTGAGAATCCTAACAACTAATATGTTTACCAAAACAAACAAAAACAATTACGATAATATTGGTACACTGAATTAATCAAATGTATTAGGGAAAAACAAACATCTATATGAGGAAGTGACTAAACCCTAGGCTAAGAGCATAGTCATCATGAAACATTCAGGGCATGAACTAATCAAGAAAAAAAAAGAAAACATGAACAAGCAGTGACAGAATAAAAACAAAAAAAAGAAAAAGCTAGCCTAAAACAGTGATACAATAAAACAACGATTACACAACCATATCCATGATTTTAATTTTTTTTTAAAAATAGATGGAAAGGAAGGGGAGAATACCCGTCTAAGGCTTTAGGTGAACTCCGACGACTTGCCGGAATTTACTGAACCCGGCGAACTCAAAAATGACTCCTACTCACATGAATCGATGGCTCTTGTCAAGAGCCATCGACTCATGCGAGTTTGAGTCACAGAGTCGAGGCAGAATCAACTTAGGAGAATTTTAGGGTTTGGTCGTCTTTAGATCTGAAATTGTGCCTTATAAGGTAATTTTTTGGGGAAAATAATGGCGAGATGTGGTTGAGGGTGAGGTGAGGACTGCCTGATGAGAAGTTGGGGGTGTTTGGTTGAGCTCTACCGTCGGTGGCGATTTCCGGCCGGCGGAGCTAGAGCGGAGGATAGAGAGATAAGAGAGAGACGGAGGGGGTCGTCTCTGAGGGGGTGCTAGACTTTGAATTGAGGGGTAGAGGGGTAATGTTTGGACATATTTATATTTAGGTCTTGGGGAGTTCCCAGCCGTTTGATCTATTTTTATCAACGGCTGGGATTTGTTCATTAAATGAAACGGGGTCGTTTGGATAGTGTAGGGGGTCTGGACCGGGTAGTTGTTTGATTAATTGGGCTAGGGGGTATAGATATTGGCTTGGGCCTGGGCAGGCCACCCCGTGTCCTAATTAGTGTCTTATGATTAATTAAACCCCATTAATTTAATTAAAACTAAATCTAATTAAATCTAAAAAAATGTAATAATTAATTTGACCTTGTTTCGTCTAATCACAGACTAATAAAGAATGAAAAAAAATTAATTTTATACTCCTAATTAAATCTATGATTTAATGGATAAAATGATTAATTTTAGTAATTAGTTGTTAAAACTACATTACATCAAATAATCGTCACCCGTTTGTTACATACTTCAATTAATTACAAATAATAAATTCGTAATTCTTTGATAATAATGATGCGCCTAATTATGGAATTTTAATTTTAAAAGACGAATTAGGAATATGCAATGCAAAAACAATTAATAATTAACACTAAAATTCAACAAAATTTGTAAAATTAATTTATTTTATTGAATTTTGTAGGAGTATATGGCAGGTGAAAAATCACGTGCTCACAATTTCCTGCTAAGAATTTGAGAAGATGAATCTTGAGACGCCAAGTTGCTGCCACCTCATCGAAACTAACTCCAACTGTCTTATGATCAACAATCTTCTTGCTTCTTATGAGAACTAAAATTGCAAGTTTTAATCTCTACAATATGTGCCTTACAGCAGGGTCCTGCAAAGCCATCAAAGAAGAACAAAACGAACAAAAAATTTCTGCCCCGGTCTGGCACTAGGAAAATTTTGTTAGTTATTAGAGAAATCTATAAACTAGCAAATTTACTGAAATAAAGACAAAGACATAGTATAAACTAGCTACATGAGGATACGCAACAACGGGGTAGTAACCTGTGTTGTCAAAGGAAATGGAATTGGAGCATAGTATCCTATATTATTGAAAGGAAAAGTAACCAGGGGTTCGCAACCTGTATCACTAGGAAGAGATCTAACCAGGGGTTGGTACCCTGTATTACTGAAAAGAAATGTAACCAGGGGTTAGCGCCCTGTATTACTAGGAAGAAATGTAACTAGGGGTTGACACCCTATATTACTAAGGAAAACTGTAACCAGGGGTTGGTACCCTGTATTACTGGAAGAAATGTAACTAGGGGTTGGAACCCTATATTACTAAGGAAAACTGTACCCAGGGGTTGGTACCCTGTATTACTGGAAGGAATGTAATCAGGGGTTGATGCCCTGTATTACTGGAAGGGAATGTAACCAGGGGTTGGCACCCTGTATTACTAGAAAGAAATGTAACCAGGGGTTGGCGCCCTGTATCACTAGGAATAAATGTAACCAGGGTTGGTGCCCTGTATTACTTAGGAGGAATGTAACCAGGGGTTGGTACCCTGTATTACTGGAAGAAATGTAACCAGGGGTTGGTACCCTGGATTACTGAAAGGAATGTAACCAAGGGTTGGTATCCTGTATTACTGGAAAAAATGTAAGCAGGTGCTAGTACCCTTTATTACTGAAAGGAATGTAACCAGGGGTTTGGTACCCTGTATTACTGAAAGGAGTGTAACCAGGGGTTGTCACCATGTATTACTGAGATGGAAATGTAACCAGGGGTTGGTACCCTGTATTACTAACAGGAGTGTAACCGGGGGTTGGCACGTTGTATTACTGATAAAATGTTGAATCCCTCTAGGCAAAGAGGGTTCTACCTGAGTTAAGTTAATGTAATACAAGCCTGAGCGAAAAGTAATTCTACCCGGAAATTTCCCCCAATGAGAAATGGTTCTACGTGAGTTATGCTACAAAAACAACTTGAGTAAAGAATGCTTCTATCCGGAAATATGAGCTGCATCCCCCCAGGTGAAAAGGTTCTACCTGAGTTTATCTACGTGAAACATTCTGAGCGAAGAGTACTTCTGCCCGGAACTATGCGCTGGATCCCCTAGGCAAAATGGTTCTACCTGAGTTAAACTATGTAAAACAACCTGCGCGAAGAGTACTTCTACCTAGGACTATGAGCTGGATCCGCCTAGGCGAAGTGGTTCTACTTGAGTTAAGTTATGTAAAACAACCTGAACAAAGAGTACTTCTATCCGGGACTATGAGTTGGATCTCCCTAGGCGAAATGGTTCTACCTGAGTTAAGCTATGTAAAACAACCTGAGCAAAGAGTACTTCTACCCGGGACTATGAGCTGGATCCCCCTACACGAAATGGTTCTACCTGAGTTAAGCTGCAAAAATGGGAGATATGGATAGTAGTGATGCATGCTGAAAATAAAAGAAAAATGGAGATTTTAAGGAGCTTACGTTTGGTGACATTTGTCCTTTGAGAATCGCCATTCTACACTGCCTTGTTACTTCTTTCAAATAAAGAAAAGTTTGTGAGTATTCAAAGTGGTGGTTGGTTTGTAGCCTTGATGCCCTGTTGTGGTATGAATTCACGACCACTCCGCTATTGAAGAACTGATTCTATCACTATGGTACCGAGGTGCTCGGATAATCTGTATTGCATTATGGAAACTTGTTTTCTGATGTTGCCCCTGATTATTTCATACTCGAATGTCCATGGTACCTCTAACCCTTTTCCTTAAGGCAAGACAATTTTTTTCCTTTAAAATCAAACTCAGTTTTATTGCACCCAGTACCAGTTTGTGTCTGTAGTGCTTATCAACTTTTCTTATGAAGCAGGTCTTGCTTAGGCGACCTTTTTAGTTTCTTTTAGACACTTTGTTTGTGTTATCAAACGATATCACAGATGGATTTGTGCCTTCGTCAATGCCATATATGCCCCAAATTGCGCTCGATATTACGGGGAAACTGTAACCAGTTTTGCAGCCATTTATTTGATCGCTTTTAATGTGAGATTAGATGTAACAACCTGACCTGTCATTTTGTGTTATCGGACCCCGTTCCCCTAAATGAAACTTTCCATATTGGCTTATTATGATTTATGACTTGCGGGGACTGGTGGTCCGGGATTCGGAAGTGCTTAGAGTGCTATAGGAAAATTTGGTTCCTTAAAGTTTGCCTTTAAAGCCAAGTTTGACTTCGGTCAACATTTTTAGTAAAAAACCTCGTAATCGAGTTTCGTCAGCTCTGGTAGCTTCGTATGATGATTTCGGACCTGGGCGTATGTTCAGAATGGGTTTCTGATGACCTAGGAGCGTTTCGGCGCCCAATATAGAAATAAGAAGTTCCTTAAGTTCCTATTGTGGTTTGGGACGTGTTTATGTGTTATCGAGGCCCAAATGGAATTTCGAGACTGGGAATAGTTCCGTTATGTAATTTATGACTTGCCTGCAAAATTTAGTGTCATTCCAAGTAGTATAGGCCGGTTCGGCGCGTTGTTAGCGAAGTCAAGAAAACTTAAAGTTCCTAAGTTTGGTTCTAGGGGTTTTGAGGTGTGATTTGAGTTTTAGCGTTGTTTTGGGTGTTCTGAAGGCTCGAGCGAGTCCGTATTATGATTTAGGACTTGTTGGTATATCTGGACGGGGGCTCGGGTGGGCCCAGACGCCTCCTGGACACCACATGAGGCCAAAAAACCAGCTGAAATAGCTGCTGGTGCACCTGTTCTGGTGTGACCGTAGGTGCGATTGCCCAGTCGCAGGTGCGGGGCCGCTCCTACGGTCCCATTCTCACAGGTGCGACCCCCCCAGCGGGCAGGCCATTCTCGCAGGTGCGGACAAAGTTCCGCAGGAGCGGAGCTGTAGGTGCGGTCTCCACTCCTCAGGTGCAGGCCCAGGCTTCCTCGTCCATTACCGCAGGTGCGAGACCACAGGTGCGGTCCTCGAGATGCAAGTGCAGAAACACTATTCAGACAGTGTGTTTTTATACACGGGATTTAATTCATTTTCCCTATATTCTTTTTGTTCCTTGGGCGATTTCCACCATTTTAGAGGGGCAAACGACCTGGTTATTGAAGGTATGTAAATTCTACTCTAATATTAACTTCATGCATGGATTACAAGCTAAACTAGTTACCTAAATTAGTGAAAAATCGCGAATTAGGTAGTAACCTAGGGCTTCTGATAATTTGAGAACTGACCCGTGAATTAGCTATGAAATCAAGTAGAAATCATGTATAATGATCCTTAGGCTATGGGTGAGTGTTTCCTTCGAGAATTATTTAAATCCGAGCAAGCGGGCCCGGGGTCGAATTTTAAAATTTATTCAAGAATGGTGAATTTACTAAATGAGTAGGAGAATTTCCATAATTTGAGCATAAATTAATGAATTTGTATAGCATTTGGCTAGTTTCGAGTCCTCGGGTGTGGAGCTCGAAGTTTCGGGCGCGTTTTTGGTCCGAGGAGTGAACTCGACACGAGGTCAGTCTCCTTTCTAACCCTGTAAGAGGGAATTGTCCCCATAGGTGATTATAAATGGTGGTTTTGTCCTTATTTGCGGGTGCTGCGAACGCACGAAGTGACGAGAGTCCGTGTGCAGCTACTATTATGCCTTGTCGGGTAGTTTAGGACTCACAAGCATGCCTTATGTGTTGTATCTGTGATCTTGTATATGGATTAGGTAGTCTAATATCCTCGAATATCACATGTGAAAGCCTAAGGGGTTATGGTTGAAGTTGATATTTCTAAAATTCTCACACTGTTAGTATGTTCCCTGCTAAATTATCTGGAAATCTCCTGCTAATCATGAATTTACATGGGAACCCGAGTCGCAGGCATGATTCGTGAGCAGGGTAGTCCTAATATTATATTAACCGAGTCGCAGGTATGATTCGTGAGCAGGGGTGGTCTTGGTATTATATTAACCGTGTCGCATGTTCGATTCGCGAGCGGGGAAGATAGATGCATCTATGGTTCGGGCCGTTCGACCCTCGATAGTGCACATTTACTTTTCACATCGTAATGATCGTACGCTCATAGCCTGTTATATGTTTTGGTAATTTGTGAGAAGCCCTGTAATTGTAACTGTTGATTTCATGAAAAAAAAGAAGGTTAAATAGCTTGTATGCCATGGAAAAAGGATGGCGCGAGGGTACTAGAGATTGTTATTTGATGCTCATTTCCTTATTATTGTTCATTACTGCTACTACTGGTTAGCCTGTAGTTATTTCACATTTCCTGGCCCTAGTAAGTATCACGTCGGCCTCTCGTCACTACTTCTTCTAGGTTAGGCGGGATACTCATTGGGTACATATCTGTTTATGTACTAGTACTACGCATCTGTACTTAATTGTACAGGTTTTGAGGCTGGTACATCTGGTTATCCGACCGGAGCTTGACGTATATCCTGGACCTGACTCCACGGTGAGCTGCCTCCCTTGGCGATTTGCAACAGTACTATGGAATTATCTTTTGTTTGTTTCTGTCTACTTCTTTCAGACAACAGTATAATTTGTATCATCTTTTGTATATTCTACTAGTTCGCCTGTTGACTTGTGACACTAGTTACTGGCACACATATAGTAGACTCTATACTTTGGGATTGTATATATTGGTTCATGATCCTTGTGGTTGTATTTACTTAAGTTGGTTAATGTATCCATTTTTATTTAAATGATCTAAGCTGAAAATTTGATAAGTGTGGGGTTGGTATGTCAAATAAGGATAAATCACACTAGTAAACAACTGTTGGCTTGCCTGACTCCGGTGTTGGGCGCCATCACGACCTGTGTCAGATTTTGGGCCATGACAACATTGTATCATAGCACTAGGTTCACGTAGGTCTCACAAGTCACGGGCAAACCTAATAGAGTCTCGCGGATCAATACGTAGACATCTGTATTTATCTTCGGGAGGCTACAGGGTGTTAGGAAACCTCTCTTTATTCATGATCTATCGTGTAGTTTATGGTTTACTAAATCTCATTCTTCTATTCTCTCACAGATGGTGAGGACGCATACATCTGGCAGAGGCCGGGGGAGGGTACCGGCCCGAGGTAGGGGAGGGGGGCATCCCAGAGCTATTCCAGTTGCACCACCAGGGGATCCTACTATAGAGGAGCAGGGGGAGGTGCCCCCAGCAGGTCCTGCCCCTGTGGACTTCATGACAATGCCAGGATTCCAGGAGGTCATGGGTCGTATGCTGAGATTCATGGATACTATGTCCCAGGCTGGTTTATTTCCAGCGGATCATGCCACATCTCGGGTAGGAGGGGGATTCAAACTTCCTTAAGAACACTACAAAAAGTAAGACTTTTTTCTTTTCATTCTAGAATAAACTTGTTCAGTATTCTGATTTCTGGCCGGCTGAAAGCCAAGGCCAGAAATATCTAAGTTTCTGCTTTGTTTGGTGATATTCACAATATCGTTGGATTTCCTTCTTCCTTGCGTCATCTTAACTGGTGAGTTATCAGGCCTTTGTCGTTTCATTCTGATTTCTGTTAATGTGTTACTTCAATTAAACTATGTTATGCTATCACATTTTGTAGTTTGAGACATGCTTAAATCTACTTTGAGTCTGTTAATTTGATCCTTCTTAACCCCTATGTCACTAATAGTAATCTCTTGAAGTTTAAGTTTGTTATTTGAACATGTTCTCATATCTGCTGCTATAAAATAGTTAACTATGTATAGATGTATGCATTAATAGAATTACAAGTATTTTTTGTTGAATCTACTATAATGTGACCTATTTGATCTTGTTCTCATCATATTTTGACACCTCTAATAGTTGGTCTAATTAGTTTTTATCCTGTCATGATCTATTGCGAATTGGTTTCTTCCTGTGACACTAGTTTCTGCACTTAGCCAAATCTGGATCCTCTGTTATCACTATAAATCTGTCTTGTGGCTTGCCTTGTTAGCATGTGATTGAGTTTATTTCTTTAAACTTGACTAAGTCTGCCTAAGTTCAAACATGTCTATTGTTTGTTTGTATATGTGATTCTATCCTTCAGTGGATCTCCTAATCCCATTTTACTCCCCTAGTCCTTCTGAATTCTTATTCTTAGCTGGCTCAAAGCCAAGGCTACTCAAGTTTCGTCCTTTGACCTCCCTAGTGTGAGCGCTGCTCAGGGTTCATGTGAGACGCTTGTGAACTCTGACATACTAGGACCTGGTACCTAGTCTTTTCCTGAATTGTTTCTGATCAACCTCCCTAGTGTGAGAAATGCCCTGGGTTCTTGAAGCCCTTGGGAACTCTGACACACTAGGGTCCTGGGTTCTGTATGCTCAGCCTTGATATATGTCCAATGAGTGAATCTCTCAACAGCTGGTTATTTTGTATTTATGAGCATGAGATTTTGGAGCTGTTGTGATTTGAAGGCTTGGCCTTTCCATGTGTATTTTTGCCTACTGTAGGCTCCTATAGTTATATCTATTCTGTAATTTACTACATTCAATTCTGGTCTGTAATAATTATTTGTAATAACAATTCTGGGGTGTTAGTGAAATTGGGAAGGAGTTCTTATTTTACATTCGCAATAAAGTTGAGTAGAAATCCTGCCTATAGGTTCGATATTGTGTTGTTAAATGTTATATGTTAGAAATCATGCCTATAGGTACCTTATTATGTTCAATCATCACATGCTAGCAGCCATGCCCATAGGTTCAATGCTTGGTTCAATGATGTTCTATTTTTGATTGTTAGAGACCATGCCTATAGGAAATGGTATGATTCAATATTGTCACGACCCGTTTTTCCCTCCGAAAGGTATCGTGACGGCACCTAGTCTCTACGACTAGGTAAGCCTTAAATTTACGAAAAAATAATAGAATTAATAAAATAAAGACAAAAGAACTCAAGTAGATATAACATAGTTGCTCAGCATGTACACTTTCACTTCCCAAAACCCGGAATGTCACGACTGTCACAAGCTCTGTACTAAATGTAGCTCTATACAATGAAATAGTGGAAAATACATAAGTCCTCTATGCCTATACTAGAGTAGAAGGGGACTCGTGGGATTCTGCGGACGCAGCAGAATTACCTCGCGGTCTCCTAGCCACGATACTGGGTGCTGGTACCTGAATCTACATATGGGGAAAACATGCGCAGGAAAGGGCGTGAGTACTCCACATTCGGTACTCCGTAAGTGCCAATCCTAATCCCAGTCAAGTAGTGACGAGGTCAGGTTGAGACTCCACTGAGTTTTTTAAAGAAAGTCAATATAAAATTTAAAACAGTGAAATATAGATAACCAATGATAAACAAGATTAGTGAAAATTGGAAGAATTTATAACAAACAGAGAGCCATCGGCTCAGCACAGCATATATCTCAACAGTAAATGTACAATGCAGTACAAGGGGAAAGCTCTCGGATCTCAGTCCGTAGTCCCAATTTAAATATACTATGTAGTACAGGGGGAAAGCTCCTGGATCTTCGTCCGTAGTCCCAATTTAAATATGCATTTCAGTATAGGGGGAAAGCTCTCGGATCTCGGTTCGTAGTCCCAATTTATATATGAAATGCAGTACAGGGGAAAAGCTCTCGGATCTCGGTCCGTAGTCCCAATTTAAATATGCAAAGCAGAAGTATGTCGGATACGGCTTAATTAAACAGCTCAGGAAAAACAACAGGAAAGAATAGAGTAAAGTTACCTAAGCATGGCGCAACTATTAGCAAATAAGTGGATTTCAAGTAAAGACAGGTTGGCATGCTTACTCTTAAGCTAACTATTCAGTTAAGACAGGAAACTGTAATATAGGAATGAAAATGAGTGATTTCGTGGAAGTAAAAATAAAATTTTAGCAACAATGACCTGTGTACGCACTAGTCACCTCACATACACGGCATCCACATAACAAAATCAATATAAAAATGCCTAAGGGGAAGTCCCCAACACAGAATTAGGCAAGCCACTTACCTTGACTGCGCTAATCAACTCAATACCACGCTCTTTCCATGAGTATCTGACTCCGGGTGACCAAATCTATTCAAATCGATTGCATAATGTAAATATCACTTCAAGGGAACAAAATCGCTAATTATTTCAAAGCTACTACGCGAAATTAGGAAATTCACCCAAAAAGTCCTCGGGGCCCACGTCTCGGAATTGGGTAAAATTTATATTTCCTGAACACACATTCGCTCATGAACCCACTCGAACAAGAATCAACAAAATCTGACGTCTAAATATCCCTAAATCCTCATATTTCTACTTGGGCAAATTTCATCCTAATTTCATGGTTTTTCATCCAATTTCATTGATTAGATTGAGAAAATTGATAGAGATTATTGATATACAAATGGATTAAGGTTAGCAAACGTTACCTATTATTCTCCTCTTCAAATCCCACTGAAAATTGCCAAGTCGAGCTCACAATCAATTTTGGAGTTATGAATTTCAAACCCTCGGATTTTGGTATAACCAGCCCAGATGTTTCGCACCTGCGACACTGGGATCGAACCTGCGGTGCCGCACCGGCGGAAACACTATCACAGGTGCGGAAACTCATTAAAAGACCTGGGGTCGCACCTGCGGTGGCTGGGTCGCAGGTGCTGCTCCGCACCTGTGGATACTCTTCCGTGCCTGCGAGTCGGGCCAGCCTAAGCTACATCCACACCTGCGTGCACCCCATTTGCACCTGCATGTCCGAACCTGCGGAAATACCATCGCAGGTGCGAGACACCAGAACCAAAATGGTTCAGCTGCCCTCAAAGTCCCAAATTCACCCGTTGGGCATCCGAAACAACCCCGAGGCCGCCCCCGGGACCTCAACCAAACCTACTGATTGACCCTAATACCTTGTTCAAACTTGGTCGAGCCTTAAAAAAACATCTCATAACATCAAAATCATCAATTATGCATAGATTCAAGCATAAGAACTTATGAAATTTCTAAAATTCACATCTAATGCCGAAACACATCAAAACTCATCCGAATGACCTCAAATTTTGCACACAGGTCACAATTGGCATTACGGACCTGCTGTCGCTTTCGGAATTCCATTCGAGTCCGATATCAAAATTTCACCTATCGGCCGAAATCACTGAATTTCTAACTTTCGCCAATTCAATCCTAAATCTACAACCGACCTCGAAAACACATTCCGAACACGCTCTTAACCCCGAAATCACCCAACGGAGCTAACGGACTCAACGAAATTCCATTCCGGACCTGTCTTCTCATAGCTCTAGCTACGGTCAGATTTCTAAAGCTAAATTCCACATTTACGGACTATGTGTCCAAAATCACCCCGGATTTCATCACTCAACGCTCCGACAAGTTCCAATAACATAAATAGACATGGGAGAAGCGGTTAATAGGGGATTGGGGCGCTAATTCTCATAACGACCGGTCGGGTTGTTACATCCTCCCCCTCTTAAGAGAATCGTTCGTCCTCGAACGAGTATAGAAACATACCTGAAGCTGTGAAAAGATGAGGGTACTGACTTTGCATATCCTGCTCGGTCTCCCAAGTCGCCTCCTCAACTGGATGACCCCTCCACTGAACCTTAACTGAGGCAATATTCTTTGATCTGAGCTTTCTGACCTGCCTGTCCAATATAGCCACAGGCTCCTCAACATACGATAGATCCTTATCCAACTGGACTGAGCTAAAATCAAGACATGAGTCGGGTCACCGTAATACTTCCGGAGCATGGAGACGTGGAACACCGGATGAACCCCTGCCAGGCTGGGAGGCAGGGCTAGATCATAAGCAACCTCCCTAACACGTCGAAACACCTCAAAAGGGCCAATAAATCTCTAACGCAACTTTCCTTTCTTCCCGAACCTCATGACGCCCTTCATAGGCGATACCTGAAGCAAAACCCAATCACCAGCCATAAATGCTAAGTCACGAACCTTCTGGTCCGCATAGCTCTTCTGCCTGGACTGAGCTGTGTGAATTATCTCCTGAATCACCTTCACCTTGTCCAGGGCATCCTGAACCAAGTATGTACCCAACAATCGGGCCTTGCCCGGCTCAAACAATCCCACGAGAGACCTGCACCGCCTACTATACAAAGCCTCATACGGCGCCATATGAATGTTAGACTGGTAGCTGTTGTAAAAATAAAACTCTTCAAGGGGAAAGTATCGATCCCATGACCCTCAAAAATCTATCACACAGGCACAGAGCATATCCTCGAGAATCTTAATCATGCACTCAGACTGCCCGTCTGTCTGAGGGTGAAAAGTTGTACTCAACTCTACCCTGGTGCCTAACTCCTGCTGAACGGCTCTCCAGAATCGTGTACCTCTGTCTGAAATGATAGATACTGGGATTCCATGGAGGCGAACAATTTCTCTGATATAAATCTCATCCAACCTCTCAGATGAATATGTAGTCAGCACTGGAATGAATGTAGTTGATTTGGTTAGCCGATCCACAATCACCCAAATAGCATCATGCTTCCTCAAAGCCCGAGGAAGTCCAACCACAAAGTCCATGGTGATCCGCTCCCACTTCCACTCTGGAAGCTCAATCTGCTGAAGTAACCTTCCCGGTCTCTGATGCTCACATTTGACTTGCTGACAGTTGAGACACGTGGCTACAAACTCCACTATATCTTTCTTCATCCTTCGCCACCAATAGTGATTTCTCAGATCCTGGTACATCTTCGCGGTGCCCCGATGGATGGAATACCAAGAACTTTGGGCCTCCTCAAGAATCAACTCCCGAAGCCCATCCACATTGGGCACACAGATCCGACCCTGCATCCTCATCACACCATCATCTCCTATAGTCACATCCCTGGCATCACCCCGCCGGTCTCTATCCTGAAAACCAAAAGGTGGGGATCATCATACTGGCGCTCTCTGATACGGTTATAAAGAGAAGATCGAGCAACCACACAAGCTAATACCCGTCAAGGCTCAGAAAGATCCAATCTCACGAACTGACTGGTTAAGGACTGAACATCTAAGGCTAGAGGCGTCTCAGCTGTACGAAGGTGTGCCAAACTCCCCAAACTCTCCGCCCGGTGACTCAAGGCATCAGCCACCACATTGGCCTTCCCCGGGTGGTATAATATAGTGATGTCATAATCCTTTAGAAACTCCAACCACATACGCTGGCAAAAATTTAGATCCTTCTGCATGAATATGTGTTGCAAACTCCGGTGATCTGTGTATATCTCACATGGAACACCATATAAATAATGGCGCCATATCTTCAGGGGGGTGAACAATCGCTGCCAACTCGAGATCATGAACAGGGTAGTTTTTCTCATGAACCCTCAACTGTCCGGACACGTAGGCAATCACCCTACTGTCCTGCATCAACACCGCTCCTAGGACAATCCTCGAAGCATCACAATAGACTGTATAGGACCCTGAACCTATGGGTAATACTAACACTGATGCTGTAGCCAGGGCTGCCTTGAGCTTCTGAAAGCTCTCTTCACACTTTTCAGTCCATATAAAAGGTGCACCCTTCTGGGTCAGTCTCGTCATAAGCGCTGAAATGGATGAAAATCCCTCCACAAAACGGTGATAATACCCAGCCAAACCGAGGAAACTGCGGATCTCAGTAGCTGAGGACAGTCTGGGCCAACTCTGTACCGCCTCCACCTTCTTCGGATCTACCATAATCCCATCTGAAGACACCACATGGCCTAGGAATGCCACAGAATCAAGCCAAAATTCACATTTAGAAAACTTGGCATACAACTTCTTGTCCCTCAACTTCTGAAGTATGGTCCTCAAGAGATGCTCATGGTCCTCCTGGGACCGTGAATATACCAGAATGCCATCAATGAACACAATGATGAAAGCATAAAGATAAGTCCAAAATATGATGTGCATCAGGTGCATGAAAGTTGCTGGGGCATTGGTCATCCCAAATGACATAACAAGGAACTCTTAGTGACCATATCTAGTCCTGAAGGCAGTCTTCGGGATATCCGGCTACCGAATCTTCAATTGATGATAACCCGAGCGCAGATCAATTTTGGAGAACACCCTAGCACCCTGTAACTGGTCAAATAGATCATCAATGCGAGGCAATGGGTACCTGTTCTTCATTGTCACCTTATTCAGCTGCCGGTAGTCAATACACATACGCGTCGAGCCATCCTTTTTCTTCACAAATAACATTGGAGCACTCCAAGGTGATACACTAGGCCTGATGAATCCCTTTTCAAGAAATTCTTGTAACTGCTCCTTCAAATCCTTCAACTCAGGAGGAGCCATGCGATAAGGAGGAATGGAAATGGGCTGAGTGTCCGACAATAAGTCAATGCCTAAATCAATGTCTCTACCGGGTGGCATACCCAGAAGATTAGCTGGAAATACATCGAATATTCCCTGAAAACTAGAACTGACTCAACTGTAGGGGTCTCAGCA
Organism: Nicotiana paniculata; assembly: GCA_005239505.1. Lineage (NCBI taxonomy): Eukaryota > Viridiplantae > Streptophyta > Magnoliopsida > Solanales > Solanaceae > Nicotiana > Nicotiana paniculata. The sequence goes on from ML307946.1 coordinate 48,834, forward strand.
CTAACATCTCTCACATAAGCCAAATATGAATCACACCCCTTTTCAACCATCCGCTGAGCCTTAAGAAAAGAAATGACTCGGCGGGGAGTATACTCTAAGGAACCTCTCCACTCTAACCTCGGTAATCCTGGCATAGCCAGCGTCACGGTCTTGGCGTGACAATCAAGAATAGCATAGTAGGGAGACAGCCAGTCCATACCCAATATAAGATCGAAATCTACCATACTGAGTAGTAATAAATCAGCTCTGGTTTCAAAACCACTGATAGCAATCAGACATGACCGATATATACGGTCCATAACAAGAGAATCTCCCACCGGAGTAGAAACATAAATGGGGAAACTCAAATAATCCCGAGATATCCCCATATGTGAAGCAAAATAAGAAGACACATACGAATATGTGGAGCCTGGGTCAAACAATACCGATGCATCCCTATGACAAATGAGAACAATACCTGTAATGATTGAATCTGAAGCAATGGCCTCGGACCGAACCGGAAGAGCATATTACCTGGCCTGGCCTCCCCCTCTAGGGCGACCTCGACCTCCCCGACCTCTACCTCGAGCTGCCTGAGGTGGTGGGGTAGCAGCTGGGGCTGGAAGAATAGCTGGAGGACCTGGTGAAAGACGTGGGGCTTGATAAGTGTGAGGTGGTGCACCCTGATAAGTCTGAGGTGGTGCGTCGCTCCTCGCTCTGGGGAAATCTCCGATCATGTGATGAGGGTCACCACACTCAAAGCAAACCCTTGGAGGACGTGGCGGCCGTTGATGACTCTGAACTAGCTTGCTAGACTGGCCACCGATAGCACCTCGAGCAGGAGGCACCTGAGATACTGGTAGTTCATAATAGGGCTCCTGAGGTCTAGGAGGAGCTGGAATACCATTGGCTGCTGGGAGAGCTGATAAACGGGGCGACTCACAAAACCCCTACCATAGCGTGCTGCTGGCGCACGGGCTCCTAAAAAATGACCAGTATCTCGAGACCTCTTGGCCTCTCTCTCCTCCCAATCCTGGGCTAACATAGTCTCAATTCTCTGGGAAATACTCACGGCCTGCTGATAAGTAATATCGATCTCCAGCTCTTTGTCCATGTTGGTCCGAATACTGCGGTGGAGTCCCTCAATAAAGTGTCGAACCCTCTCTCTGACAGTGACAACCAAAGCTGGTGCATGGCGAACTAAATTGCTGTAACGAACTGCATACTCTGACACAGCCATGTTGTAGCTGCTCACACTTCGTACACCAAGCATCCCTGAAGCTCTGAGGGACAAACTCAAGTAAGAACATCTCGGAGAACTCAGCCCAAGTAAGTGAAGTTTCCTCGTCCGGACTACTAAGCTCAAAACCACGCCACCACTGATAAGCTGCTCCCCTCAGCTGGAAAGTAGTGAAAGAAACCCCACTCGTCTCCATAATATCCATAGTGCGGATAATGCGATGACACCCCTCAAGAAGACCCAGGGTGTCATCCGAAGCTAGTCCGCTGAACTCAGGTGGGTGGTGCTTCTTGTACCTCTCAAGTCGGAGTTGCTCTGCCTCAGGAACAACTATCTTAGTCTCATGCTGGGCTGGAGCTGCTGGGGGCATAGGAATATACTCTGGAACCTGCCCAATATGAACCCTCTGCTCAGGAGTACGGGCTGCGGGAGTCTGTGTCCCTCCTTCGGCCTGGGATGCAGCTGGAGCTATCAGAAGTAGTGCCGCCTGAGACAGAGTGCTGAAGGCACTCAAGAACTAGGCCAATGTCTCCTGTAGGTTTGGAGTAACAGTAGGGACCTCCTCTGCAGCTCCAGCTGGAGCTTCTGGGGGCTTCTCCGCCTCAAGTCTAGCCGGTGCTCGAGCTGCACCGTGTGCTCGTCCTTTGCCCCTGCCTCTGGTGGCTCTGATTTGGGGCTCGGGTGCCTGGTCATCAGTACGTCCGGTACGGGTACGAACCATCTTCAAGTAAGAATAGAATAGAGTTTAAGAATTTGATGACAGTAACTAGCACGATAAGGAATTCCAAAGAATTTGATTGTTCTTAACAATTACATAGCCTCTCGAAGATAGATACGGACGTCTCCACACCGATCCACGAGACTCTAATTAACCATCTTGTGACTTGTGACTCCTACGAACCTAGACGCTCTGATTTCAACTTGTCACGACCCCTTTAACCCTCCGAAAGGTATCGTGACGGCACCTAGTCTCTACGACTAGGTAAGCCTAAAATTTGCCGAAAATAATAGAATCAATAAAATAAAGACAGAAAAGAACTCAAGTAGATATAATATAGCTGCTCAGCATGTACCCTTTCAATTCCCAAAACCCGGAATGTCACGATAATCAGAAGCTTTGTACTAAATGTAGCTCAATGCAATGAAATACTGGGAAATACATAAGTCCTCTATGCCTATACTAGAGTAGAAGGGGACTCGTGGGATTCTGCGGACGCGGCAGAATTACCTCGCGGTCTCCTGGCAGCTGTTAGAACGACTCCTAGCCACGATACTGGGTGCTTGTACCGGATCTGCACATGGAGAAAACATGCGCAGGAAAGGGCGTGAGTACTCCACATTCGATACTCCGTAAGTGCCAAGCCTAACCCCAGTCAAGTAGTGACGAGGTCAGGTTGAGGCTCTACTGAGTTTTTTAAAGCAAGTCAATATAAAATTTAAAACAGTGAAATATAGATAAGCAATGATAAACAATATTAGTGAAAACTGGAAGAATTTCTAACAGACAGAGAGCCCTCGGCTCAGCATAGCATATATCTCAACAGTAAATGTGCAATGCAGTACAAGGGGAAAGCTCCCGGATCTCAGTCCGTAGTCCCAATTTAAATATGCTATGAGTACAGGGGAAATCTCCCGGATCTCCGTCTGTAGTCCCAATTTAAATGTGCATTTCAGTATAGGGGGAAAGCTCCCGGATCTCGGTCCGTAGTCCAAATTTAAATATGAAATGCAGTACAGGGGGAAAGCTCCCGGATCTCGGTCTGTAGTCCCAATTTAAATATACAAAGCAGAAGTATGTAGGATACGGCTTAATTAAACAGTCTAGGAAAACAACAGGCAAGAATAGAGTAAAGCTACCTAAGCATGGGCGCAACTAGTAACAAATAAGAGGAAGTCAAGTAAAGACATGTAGGCATGCTTACTCTCGATATAACTATTCAGTTAAGATAGGAAACAGTAATATAGGAATGAAAATGAGTGATTTCGTGAAAGTAAAAATGGAATTTTAGCAACAAGGACATGTGTATGCACTCGTCACCTCACATACACGGCGTCCACGTAACAAAATCAGTATAAAAATGCCTAAGGGGAAGTCCCCAACACATGATTAGGCAAGCCACTTACCTTGACTGCGCTAATCAACTCAATACCATGCTCTTGCCATGAGTATCTGACTCCGGGTGGCCCAAATCTATTCAAATCGATTGCATAATTTAAATATCATTTCATGGGAACAAAATAGCTAATTATTTCTAAGCTAATACGCGAAATTACGAAATTCGCCCAAAAAGTTCCTCGGGCCCACGTCTCGGAATCGGGTAAAATTTATATTTCCCGAACACCCATTCGCTCATGAACCCACTCGAACAAAAATCAAAAATATCCGACGTCTAAATCTCCCTAAATCCTCATATTTCTACTTGGGGAAATTTCATCCCAATTTCATGGTTTTTTATCCAATTTCATTGATTAGATTGACGAAATTGATAGAGATTATTGATATACAAATGTATTAAGGTTAGAAAACGTTACCTATGATTCTCCTCTTCAAATCCCACTGAATATCGCTAAGTCCCGAGCTCACAATCGATTTTGGAGTTATGAATTTCAAACCCTCAGATTTTGGTATAACCAGATCAGATGTTTTGCACCTGTGACACTGGGATCGCACCTGCGGTGCCCCACCTGCAGAAACACAATCGCAGCTGTGGAAACTCATTATAAGACCTGGGGTCTCACCTGCAGTGGCTGGGTCGCAGGTGTTGCTCCGCACCTGCGGATAATCTTCCACGCCTGCGAGTCAGGCCAGCCTAAGCTACGTCCGCACCTACGTGCACCCCCTTCGCACCTGTGGAAATATCATCACAGGTGCGAGACACCAGAACCATAATGGTTCAGCTGCCCTCAAAGTCCCAAATTCACCCGTTGGGCATCCGAAACAACCCCGAGACCCTCGGGACCTCAACCAAACCTACCGACTGACCCTAATACCTTGTTCAAACTTGGTCGAGCCTTAAAAACACATCTCATAACATCAAACTCATCAATTATGCATAGATTCAAGCCTAAGAACTTATGAAATTTCTAGAATTCACATCCGATGCCGAAACACGTCAAAACTCATCCGAATGACCTCAAATTTTGCACACAGGTCACAAATGGCATTACGGACCTACTGTCAATTTTGGAATTCCATTCCGTGTCCGATATCAAAATTTCACCTATCGGCCGAAATCGCCGAATTTCTAACTTTCGCCAATTCAAGCCTAAATCTACAACCTACCTCGCAAACACATTCTGAACACGCTCCTAACCCCGAAATCACCCAATGGAGATAACGGAGTCGACGGAATCGCATTCCGGATCCATCTTCTCATAGATCTAGCTACGACCAAACTTCTAAAGCTAAATTCCACATTTATGGACTATGTGTCCAAAATCACCCCGGATTTCATCACTCAACGCTCTGACAAGCTACAATAACGTAAATAGACATGGTAGAAGCGGTTAATAGGGCATCAGGGCGCTAATTCTCAAAACAACTGGCCAGGTCGTTACAAATAAATATGCAAAAGCCTGTTTTATACTGTTCTGTTCACGATTTATAGAAATCATGTCTATAGGATCTAAAATTGGATTAATCGTAGAAAGCATGGCTATAGGTTTGAATCAGTTTAATCATCATTTTGCCCGTTGGCTCAGGATATTTTCTTTACACTGTGTTGTTACCCTCACTAGAAAGAATGCCTATAGGATTAAAACAAGTAATTTTCGATATGTTTCTATGATTGCCACTGTTTATTATCGCATAAAACGCCTAGATATCATACTAGTAAGCTTAATCTCATTATTCTAAAAAATGGTAGGCAAACGTATGTAGGTTTTGGCAATCGTACTAAGAAACTGGCTTTGCACATGACTTTCTGCTCATTCGTTTAATATCACGTTGAGATCTTACCTATAGGATTCTACTATTAATTAATTAAAATCTATCAAAATGTTAACTAGTTTGGCGTGCATTTGATGTCTAAATGCGGAGGCTAACTTGAGCCCGTACTTGCTTCTATTTAAAATTCCTAAACTATTTTTTGTATGTCGCTTAGTATTTTATTTTTTGAGAAACCTATGTTAAGGTCTAGAACCACCATGAAATAGAGGTCCAAAAGACTCCTGGACCTCCTGGACCATAGGTACGACTTAAAATTGACTAGAGCGCTTTAGGTAAACAACTTAAAGATAGTAACTGGGTAGCATGAGATGATAGTCTGTGCCTGCTGAATAATATGAGTAACACCCCGTCTTGAGGGAATTAAGAAGTATTATTTATGTTGCACAGGATGATCCTTTAGGCTAAAAAACTTAGGACCCCTACTTCCGTTTAAAGTAATTCATTTATTTTATTTGTCCAATTTGTTTCCTTTCCCTTAGATTAATTCATATAATTAGAGTTCGGTCGGAACCTACCATTGTGGACCTCGAGGAGTGCGTAACACCTTCTCCTCAAGGTAATTTGAGCCCTTACCCAATCTTTGGTGACGCAAACTAGTAATCCCGAGTCATTTTCAAATAGGTTCCCTAATGCACCTTAATCCGTTAGGTGGCGACTCTCTCTTTTAGTACCCTTTCTTTTAAAAGATTTGTCACGTGTAAAAACCCGATTTTGTGAGAAAAAGGGGCACGACACACCTAACCTAGCCCCATGTCGCATATGCAATGCATTGACCGCAAAAGCGATGCTCGCATTTGCAAGCAAGACCTGGAAAATACGAGATCTGCAGATCCACGCCCGCAACTAGGGGTGTTCATCGGTCGATACGATACGATATTTGGATATTTCGAACTAAAATCGAAAGGGCTGTATCACATCGAGATGTCGATTCGTTTTACGCCCCCAATGATATGGGGAATTTGTAACCCTCTATTTAGACTTTTGGGCCCTTCATCTTTCTGAATCGAGACCCGGCCCGGCTCGCGTCGTTCCAACAACCGGTGGGGAGAACCTCAGTATACGATCGCGCGCAGTAACTGGGAGTCCTATTACACCTAAGTCCAACTTCAATTCACCAAACCAAGGTTCATCTCATGAGATTTTTCTATATTTGGTATTTGGTTTCTTAAACTGCAATACCAATACCGTACCTAATTAAATTCGATATGGTTCAATTTTTTTCCTTCGATTTTGGTTTATTCGGTTTAGTAACTTCGATTTATTCGGGTTGAATACTAACTAGTGTATAGAGTCATAGACTGTAATATTCTAAATTAAAGTACTTAAAAGTACAAAAGCAAAAATATTTGTTGACAAAAGTTTTGTCCAAAACTAGCAAATATCAACACAGAGAGAAAATTGTACATAAAAAAATAAATTTGATCATTAGAAATGTCTTGTTACTTGCTTAGAGTTAATTGATGAACTTAAAGAATAAAGGAAAGTAAAATTTTAGATTCTTATATTTGTGTTATAATTAATAATATGTGTATTGTGTAATATAATAAATATTTTGGCACGGTACCAGTATTTCAATATTTCATTTTAAAATACCAAATACTATACCTAATACAAATATTTTTTAAAACTTAACCAAATACCATACCGAATAACAAATACCAAAACTTACGGTGTCGGCATGGTAATTCGGTACTTACCAAATTATGCATAGTCCTACCCGGAACAGCTGCTACAAGCCATTCCAAAACTTCCCAAAACACATCTGAAACATTCTCGAGCCCCTCGGGCTCCAAATCGAACATGCACACAAGTGAAATAACATACTATAAACTTTCTCGCTACCTCAAATCATCAAGATAACATCAAATAACAAGAATGTATCATTAAAACTCAAGAATTTCAACTTAAAGCTCAATTCTCACAATCATTCACATAATGCGTCAAATTGCACTCAGGTCACCCTGAACCCCAACCAAACGTGTGTACAAGTCCAAAAATATCATACGAACCTGCCATAATCGTCAAAACACCGATCCAAGGCCTTTTAGCTAAAATGTTGACCGTGGTCAACTCTAGCCTCATTTTAAGTCAAAATTTTCATTTTCTTCAAAATCTCAAATAAAAGCTTTCCGAAAAGTGACACGGAGCATGCACGCAGATCAATAAACATTAAATGAAGCTATAACAGGTCTCGAAATATAAAAATAAAAGGTATTAATCAACACGACCTATCGGGTCGTCATAGAGCTGCAATTTAGGGATTATCCAGTATTTAGTTTGTCTTGAAAATTTGAACTAAAAATCTTAATTTCAGGATAATTCTGTACTAAAAAATTAAAATGAAAGACTGAAATTCGGGATACATTGACTAATTCCTAAATAGTAGCCCTTTAAAATGGCTACCTAATGTCATTTCTATGCCGAACATGGATAAGGGCCTGATCAAAAGACATGTTACCTCATTAAGCTTTGCTAAAGCCTTTTTCCAATGGGCTTTATTCTTCACTCTTGCTCTTCGATATTTAGCTCGATCTCAAAAGAGTTGATCTTAGCGAGAGTTTTTTTACCAAACTTATCTTTATAGTTTCACCTAGGGGTATTCAAACCGAATCAGAAAATCATACCAAATTGAAAAGTAAAACTAAATTGATTAAAAAATTCGATTATGTTTGCTTTGATTTGTTTTGGTATTGTAAAAAAATCCTAACCAAGCTGACTTATAAATATATAATGTTTATATATTTTTTTAACAGAGTATAAAATTTTATTTAAAATTCTCTCATGGGATGTAATATTTAGTAGAACTATGACGTACATCTATTTGTTTTACTTTAAATAATGGTTTGTAGTATCACTTTCTTATCAAGTGTTATTGAAATGCGTTAATCTCTTTGTTATTCTATACTCATATGTCAAGATCTATTAAACTCTTATATCTATTTGAAATGGTATTTAATTGATAATTTAAAAATTAAATAGAACATACCATTATTGGTATCATATTAATTTTTGTGTTTAATTATTTAATTAGGTTAACCTTGATAATGTACATAAACGAAAAATTATTCTTAGATGACAAAAACGATAACTATCATGTGTTAAAAAAGTAAGATTAAAATAATATTCATATAACAAAACAACTTGAAAAAATAAAAATAAAAATGGACAAAGTCGAACCAATCTTAATCGATAAAGTTGATTTTGTTTGGTTTTTAAATAAAAACCTTACACATATGTCTCATGTACACTTCACCATAAATTTCACCATGATTTTACATTGCATGTCCCTCTATTTTTACGTTTTCTCTTTTTGTTCGGTGCAAACTCCCCCCCCCCCCCATAGTCCTGGAG
>ML307946.1:57503-128352 GCA_005239505.1 Nicotiana paniculata
ATTCTTGACTCGTATTTGATAGTGAATTTGTATTTTCTATGTTGCTTTTAACCTAAAAGGAAGATTAATTGATGTTTTATACTTTAAACAAGAGGGGATAATCTGTGTCGTGTCAAATTTTCACGTGCACTGATATAGAAGGACATGTTTCATCTATGTGTTCCTTATTCAACTATTGCAGAATAAATAAAGCAGAAAATAAAGAATACAAGTATTTTTACGTGGAAAATACCTGGCTCAAAAGGTGAAAAATCACGACCTACTTCCTAGTAGTATTTTTCTCAACACTTCACTAAATAACTAAGCCAAACAACAACATTTACAAAACTCTTGTAAACCTAAGGATTATTTCTAACCCTTGTAGCAACCAGCCACAGATTGTTGCGATAGCTTGAAGTTAACTCTAACTTGAATAATACAACTCAAAGTACCTAGTACAAATCCTTCACAGAAAGTTGAAAGGTACAACTCAAAAGCCTTACTACAATTGAACTAGAATGAAACACAGACACTTAGAACTAGTTCTTCTATCTGGTTCATATAGCTCCAGGTTTGCACATTTGAAACACACATAAAGTGCTTGCAAAATGCCTTGCTATTTTATTCTCAATTCATGCTTAACTTCAGTGTTTGTGCGTCACTTGTAAAAGAGAACATCCTGAAATATATGGAGTTAGTAGGATTAGGATTAACTAGAGTTCTGATGCTATACTCTTCCTTTGTGGAAGAGTTCTAGTTAACGTCAATCTCTAACTCTTCTCTTATTTAGGATAGAGTTCTCTTCAAGTAAAGAGTCGTGCTCCTTATCAATTATGCAACCTTTTCGTTCAGGGAATATAAGATATAACCACTTATACTTATCCTTTTCACGTGCATGCCTTGTGCTTGAATCTGCATGTGTCTTGTGTACATTGTCCATAGACCTGGTTCATACATGTGTTTCTTTGTCAATCATCAAAACAAATCCTACTCGGGCCAACATAAATATTACGAGGTAGATAACGTATATGCTGTTCTCTGTCTATTTCTAGTTTATTGCTTCTATGTTCCTTAACTTTCTTGGTCTTCATTTATTAATATCTAGTTTCCAGCGCGTAGAGTTTTTGACTGATTTAATCCACTAGGGCGATTTAGTTGGTGGTATATGAATACTTAAATCATAGTGTGATGACCCGAAATGTCATCCCGTATATTTCGAGCTAATTTTGTGTTCCGAAGTCGTGAAAACCTCCTTCTATCTCACCTCAATTTGCGTGTGCAGCCCGGACGTGTGGCCGGGAAGCCTTTATGTGAAAAACTGATAAAAATAATAATTTGTATTAGAAATTTGAATAAAGTTGACTTCGGTCAATATTTTTGGTAAACAGACCCGTGATTTGACAGTCCCGGAGGGTCCGTAGGAAAATATGGGACTTGGGCGTATGCCCGGAATCGAATTCCGAGGTTCCAAGTCCAGGAAATGAATTTTCAAAGGAAATTATTTTCTGAAAAATATAAAGGTTTTTGAAAATGAAATTTGAGGTGAAACCTATGATATCGGGCTCGTATTGTGAGACCCCATGTGTTTTTTTCTCTCTTCTCTTACGTAATATACGTAACGTGGCGTGGTTATACAAGGTATATATGATTGGGTATAGCACGTTGAGAGAATAAGATTGAAAATGTGTGGTAATATCAAGGAACAAAACTAAAGCTTTAGGTCAAAGGAATCCCTTAAACAAAGGTTCGTGGTTAAAGAAATGACTCGGGTAGCACCCCGTGCGTTCGGAAGATTTAAGTTAACTTGCACCTGTGGGATAAGACTAAGAGTATCTAATATTCTAAGAATAATATGTTATGAGGTATTATAATATCACACTGGTCACATGTTAATTTTTGGAGTCAAGCAAGTTGCGAAATAAAGGTCGGCAAAAGTTATCGTAAATTTCTCTAATACATTTTCTAAACTTTGGGTCAAATGTATCAGATCATTTCTCCCAATATATAAATATTTATGGGTCCCACAGACTACCGAATCGAAGGTCTACGAGTCTAGTTCGCAACCAAAAATACCTTACATCAAACTGACATCGGAGTAAGAAGTTATGACTGTTTTACCACGGACTGTCCGGGTTGAAACCGGGTCGCGAACCGGATCGGGTCAAACAAGTAGTATAAGTCGGAAAATCCGACTTTTAAGACCCCAAAACATTTCATCTTCGTTCCAAAACAGTGACAAAGCTGAAGAGAGGGTTCCATGGTGTTCTTGAGTGATTAAGGTGCATTTTTAACGATTTTTATCATTAAAGTTTGTCTCGTGCCTAGAAACGCAATCTCTACGCTTTGCAATCGTTTTCCCCTTCTATTAGCTGTGTTTGGAGCTATTTTTGGAAGATAGAAATTTGTTGTTCTTGCTGGTTCTTCAAGCTTTATACTTGGTTTGCCAAGGTAATCATCTTTCGGCTCTTTTATGATCGTTTATTAATAGTTCTACGGACGTTTCGTCAAGTTAGGGTCATATGGAAAATCTTCTGATTTAAACTCAATTATGAAATGTTTATAGGTGCGTATAAGCTGCATATATATAGTGTTTGAGAAGCTTAGGACATAAATAACAACGTTCGTGAAGGAACTACCGGCATTGGGACGTTCGTTGGAAAGGTATGTTAAGGCTAAGCTCTGTCCTTCCTTTTAGCACGAATTCTGGGAAATTCCTAAGACGCCAAATGTGGTATTTTACTATTCTATTGCTAGGAAGACCTTCTGAAAAAGGTATTGGGATCGTAGCTGAAGTATTTTCATGATGCTATTAGGTTGATATTCCACTCGCTCGGTTAAATAGGGTATTCGACATCTATATATGTCATTTTGTCGGCTTTCTTAACTATATGTCCATATATATGAATTATTATTCGTATTTGGATTGTGTGACTTAAAAATAAAGGCATTTAGTATTTGCGATCAATCCTTCTTCCTTGTTAAAGTTTATTTTAAAATATCTAAAGTGATACATCGATTTTCAAAAATCTCAAATATAATTTTTATGTTTAAACTACTAAAACACTTGATTTTTTTGAAATACTTTCTTTTACTAATTATCAAGAAATCAGGTATAAGAACTAAGTGAAGCACCTTAAGCTTTTTATGAACATCTTNTAGCTACCGGGAGAGACCGCCATTGCTCATTTGGTTGGGTATGTCATGCATTTACATCAATATATATATGTATTCACGACATACGATTACACGAGCATACCATGCATATCTGATTACTATGAGGTCGGATGTCGGCCATGGAGGCTATCAGAGTTTCAGTGTCAGGTGGTATCTCTATTACCCTTTTTACATCAGCTATGTATGATTCTACGTTCTGCCTTACATACCGGTACATTTTTATTCGTACTGATTTCCCGTTGCCTGGGGACACTGCATTTTTGTTTGGTGCGTGCAGGTCCAGGTAGGGACTCTGATCGACCCCACCGCTAGGATTTCGGGGTTCAGCTGTGAGTTCGTAAGATCCACCTCTTCCTGGAGCTTCCATAGGATGGTTAATTTTGTTGTATAGTTTGGGTATAGTCGGGGCCTTGTCCCGACAGCACTTATGACACTCTTAGAGGCTATTGTTGACATAGTATTCTGGGTTTCTTTTTGCAGCTTTCAGTCTCCAGCCCATAGGCTTGGCATGTATATATATGTGTGTAGGCATGTATGTCTTCAGTCGCGGCCTCGTCGGCCAGCTATTACTTTATTATTTTGGCTTGTCTACCTTTGTTTACATGGCTTATTGTTATTCAGGTCATGACATTAACGGTCCAGGCTTAGTATTTCAGATGTTGTGTTGCCCGATTTGTTGGGCCCTCAGTTTAGTTAGCTAGTATGTTTAGTGGCTAACTCAATCGAATATAGTATTGAGTGCCAGTCGTGCCTCCCCTAGTTTGGGGCATGACAAACTTGGTATCAGAACAGGTAGTATCCCAGGGAGTCCACAAGCTGTGTCTAGTAGAGTCTTGCCTATAGGTGTGTTGTGCACCACACTTATAATCAGGAGGCTATGAGGCATTTAGGAATGGTTACGTTTCTTTCAATTAATAGATCGTGCTATAGAGCGAAGTTATAAGAACATATGAAATCTAAATCGTGCTTTGTGTTTCTTATCTAACAGGCTACCTACGCTCAGGAGATGGCACAGCGAGAGATAGGTATGGATCCGGGGGAAAGTACCAGTCGTTCCCCACCGAGTCAGAGGGATAGATTTCCCTTAGAGGCACACAGTGAGTCTCCAGTACCCCTTGTTTCAGCTTCCCAAGCACTTGTTGGAGCCCAGGGAGATGCAATACCCCTAGCCTCACCGGTTCCATTGGTACCTGAGGCAGCTAGAGACACAGGACCTCCAGCACCTATTGTTCCCCCATCAGAGACTAGGGAGCAGGGGATGAGGGAGGCAGTTCAGTTGTTGACTAGGATGGTTTCTATTCATGAGCAACAGCTAGAGTCGGGGGCAAATGCCCAGAGAGATCGCACATGAAGCTCGACGGTACGAGAGTTTCTTCACTTGCCCCCCCCCCCCATTATTTACAGGATCCATTTCCACTGAGGATCCCCAGCACTTTATAGACATTATGTATAGAGTATTGAGGGTGATGCATGCCTCCGTCACAGTGTCTGTGGAGTTGGCTTCTTTTCGACTACGTGATGTAGTTGTCCTATGGTATGACGCATGGGAGAGATCTAGAGGAACTGATGCTCCGCCAGCAGAATGGGAGGACTTCTCTGAGGCATTTTTAGCCCATTATTTTCCACGGGGGGTTCGGGAGGCCCATCTTGACCAGTTTCTTAGCCTGAAGTAGGGGGATATGAGTGTGAGGGATTATAACCATAAGTTTAATTCTTTGGCGAGGTATGCACCAGATATCGTACGTACTATGAGGGCTAGAGTTCATCATTATGTGGGTAGTTTGGGGGATCATCTTATTAGAGACTGTAGGGTAGCATCGCTATCGGATGATGCAGATATTTCCCGCATACATGATTTCGCTCAAACTACAGAGGACCTTTCCCGTCGGATTCATGATACTCGCAAGGATAGGGAGCAGAGTAAGAGGGCTCGTACTATGGGGTCTTATAGGGAGCCACAGGGTGATTTTTGGATCCCACTCCATCGATATCCACCTCGGTCAGCAGGTATTTTTCCACCACAGATACAGGGCCAGCGGTTTGATTGTTATATTCAGTTAGGACCGAGGCAGAGCTCAGGCCAACCTGAGGGCCGTCGACACGAGCATTCCGCAGAGATGAGACAACCTACTCCTCCATGTACTCAGTGCGGTAAGCTGCACCGGGAAGTGTAGACAGGGTTCGAGTGGATGTTATCATTGTGGGCAAACAGGACATTTAATTAGCTGGTGCCCGGGGTTAGGCAGAGGTGCACCAGCTCAGCCTTCAGGATCCACAGTAGCCTCTTCGCCCTCAGTCCGTGCTCCCCGACCAGGTCCACAATCTACTCAGGGCCATGGTAGGGGGAGAGGTGAAGGAAACACCTCAGGTTCTAGTGGTGGCCAGAACCGCTTTTATGCACTCACAGGCCGACAGGATACAGAGGCATCCCCATATGTTGTCATAGGTATATTGACAATACATTCTCATGCCATTTATGCCTTGATAGATCCCAGCTCTACATTTTCATATATTACTCCAATTATTGCTGGTAAGCTTTACATGAGATCTGAGTTGTTTCCACAGTCAGTTGAGGTGTCTACGCCAGTTGGCGACTCTATTGTAGTTAATCATGTCTATCGAGGTTGTACAATGTTAATTAATGACCGTCTAACTTCTGCTGATTTAGTTGAATTGGTTATGCTAGACTTCGATGTCATTATGGGTATGGATTGGTTGGCAGCTTGTTATGTTAATATTTATTGTCGTGCAAAGTTAGTCCAATTTCATTTTCCTGGTGAGCATGTCCTTGAATGGAAAGGTAATGCAGCCACGCCCAAGGGTAAGTTTATTTCATACCTTAGGGCTCAGAAGTTTATTGCTAAAGGATGTATATACCATCTGGTTCATGTCAGGGATATAGATAAGGAACCAGCGACTCTTCAGATGGTTCCTATTGTGAATGAATTCCCGACGGTATTCCCTGACGAGCTTCCAGGAATTTCCCCCAAAAGGGAAATCGATTTCGCTATAGATTTGCTTCCTGATACGCATCCTATATCCATTCCTCCCTATAGAATGGCTCCTGCAGAGCTAAGGGAATTGAAGGAACAACTAAAGGACTTGCTCGATAAACACTTTATTAGGCCAAGTACATCACAATGGGGTGCTCCGGTGCTCTTTGTTCGAAAGAAAGATGGCTCTTTGCGGATGTGTATTGACTACAGGAAACTATATAAAGTCACTATCAAGAATAAGTATCCTCTTCCACGGATTGATGACCTGTTTGACCAGTTACAAGGTGCCAAATGTTTTTCGAAGATCGACTTGTGATCCGGTTATCATCAGCTACGAGTTAGGGATATTGATATCCCAAAAACAGCGTTTAGGACGAGGTATGGCCATTTTGAATTCCTTGTCATGTCTTTCGGGCTTACAAATTCCCCAGCAGCCTTTATGGATCTTATGAACCAGGTATTCAAANAACTGGGGCATGTGAACAAAGTTTTCAGGAGCTAAAGAAAAGGGTTACTACGGCACCTGTCTTGACTCTTCCGGATGGCATCAAGAGTTATGTTGTATATTGTGATGCCTTGAGAATTAGCCTAGGTTGTGTTCTTATGCAGCATGGTCAGTTTATCGCGTACGCCTCCAGACAGTTGCGGAAACATGAACAGAACTATCCTACGCACGATCTTGAGTTTGCCGCAGTTGTCTTTGCCCTAAAGATTTGGCGGCATTATCTATATGGGGTTCATATTGATGTTTTCATCGACCACCAGAGCCATCAGTATTTATTTAAACAGAGGGAGTTGAACCTACGACAAATAAGATGGCTAGAATTACTAAAGGACTATGATTTTGATATTTTATGTCATCCCGGCAAAGCTAATATTGTTGCTATTGCCCTTAGCCGGAAGCCCATGGGCAGTCTAAGCCATGTTTAAGTTGATAAGGTCAAGATGACCAAATATCTATGCCAGCTAGCTAGTTTGCAGGTGTGTTTGGTAGACACAGAGGGTGGACGCATTCTCGTTCAGAATACGGCAAAATCTTCTTTTGTTACTGAAGTGAAAGAGCAACAACATCAGGATCTCGAGCTTATAAAACTGAGGGAAAGTATTCCACAACAGTGACAACCTTTATTTGAGCTAACTGGAGATGGAGTTCTTAGATACCAGGGCCGCTTATGTGTACTGACAGTCGGAGATCTCCACGCCAAGATTCTTTCGGAGGCCCATTATTCTAGATATGCAGTTCACCCCGGAGCGACAAAGATGTATCGGGACCTTCGACAGATCTATTGGTGGAATGGAATGAAAAAAGATATCGCGGAGATGGTAGCCCAATGTCCCAACTGCCAGCAAATTAAAGCCGAACATCGGAGGTCTAGAGGCCTAACTCAGTATATTGAGCTTCCATTATGGAAATGGGACATGATAAATATGGATTTCATCACTGGTTTGCCTCGCACTCCATGGAGGTATGATTCTATTTGGGTAATTATTGATAGGCTTAAAAAATATGCTTATTCCCTGCCAGTCAGGACGACATATTCGGCCGAGGATTATGCCAAGCTTTACATTCGAGAGATTGTTCGCCTTCACAGAGTGCCATTATCTATTATCTATGATTGAGGGGCTCAATTTACACCACATTTTTTGAAATCTTTTCGGAAGGGTCTAGGCACGCAGGTAAATCTTAGCACCATTTTTCTTCCGCAAACGGATGGACAGGCAGAGCGCGTACTATTCAGATAGTTGAGGATATGTTACGTGCCTGCGTGCTAGATTTTAAAGGAAGTTGGGATGATCATCTACCTCTTATTGAGTTCGCTTATAATAACATCTTCCAAGCTAGTATTCAGATGGCTCCTTACGAAGTACTATACAGGCGGAAGTGTAGGTCGCCGATCAATTGGTTCGAGGTTGGGGAAGTAGAGTTGCTAGGTCCTAATTTAGTCCAGCAAGCAATGGAAAAGGTAAAACTTATTGGAGACCGGCTGCGTACAGCACAATGTCGGCAAAATTCTTATGCATATGTTCGACGACGAGACTTAGAGTTTGATGTAGAAGATTGGGTTTTCCTGAAAGTATCGCCTATGAAGGGCGTCATGCGATTTGGAAAGAAAGGGAAGCTCATCCCTAGGTATGTTGGACCGTATAAGATTATTTGGAGGATTGGTACGGTGGCGTACGAGCTTGATTTGCCTTCATAATTGGAAGCAGTCCATCCTGTGTTTCATGTATCTATGTTGCGGAAGTGCATTGGACATCCTTCACGTATTACGCGCATTGAGGATATTCACATTGCTGAAGACTTATCTTATGCAGAGGTACCAGTAGTTATTTTAGATTGGCAGGTAGGAAAGCTTTGAACTAAAGAAGTGGCTTCCGTGAAAGTGTTATGGCGAAATAACAACATCGAGGAAATGACCTAGGAAGCTGAGGAGGAAATGAGGAAGAAGTACCCCCACCTATTTTACAACTTAAGATGAGTCGCATTTAAATAATTGGCAATTATTTCTTTACATTAATCCAAGTTATTCAACTAATCCACTACAATTAAGTTGGTGCGACTTGTAAAAAGAAATTCACTCTTAACAGATACAATTAATTTAGTCAATGTGATGTATAAAGCTAGAATAAGTTTAACTTCGTAATTTGAATTTTGAGTACATAAAGCCATAGCTATTAGCTGGACTCAATCTCCACTGTAACGATGTATTCAACGAGGAATTGAAGGAATGATACATGCTAAGTAACGTTAAGAAAATGTCAAAATTATGAAAATATATGTCACGACCCTAAATTCAAACCTGTTGTGATGGCGTCTATCAGTGGTACTAAGCAAGCCGACTTTCCCAAAAATACTTCAGAATCAATAAAATAATAATGTAAAACTTTCCATATTAGGAATCTTTCATAAAACTCAAAGTTAAACTTAAAATAGAAAACAAAGTGCGGAATACTAGCCCCAAACATCAGGGTGTCACCAAGTCATGAGCAACTAGATTCTAAATCTAGAAGACAATGTTTACAATAGTCTGTGTCTAAATATCAATACAGAGAATGAAAGATAATAAGGAAGGAGCACAAGGTCTGCGAACGCCGGAAGATACCTCGTAAATCTCCGAAAAATTAACTGCGCACGAGCTCAATGACCTCCGCATCTGGTCACACCTGGATCTGCACACAAGATGCAAGGAGTAACATGAGTACTTCCAACTCAGTAAGTAACAGAATTAAATAAGGAACTGAGAAGCAGTGACGAGCTACACAAAATACAGTTCATTTCAGTAATTTCAACAAAGAAAATAGGTATGCTTTCAATCTGGTGTTTTAAATCAAAACATTTCGAGCTCAAGTAAAACAATATAAGTCCTTTAGAAATTTCAAAACAACAACGACTAGCAACAAAGTGAAACAATAAATAAGAGCAAGTACATCCTCACATGGACTACTGTCACTCATCTATCCCAAGAGCTCAATCACTAGGCTCTCAGCCTCAATACTCACAATCAAGGTACTCGCGCTCACTAGGGGTGTATAGACTCCGGAGGGGATTCTACAGCCCAAGCGCTATATTGATGCGGCGTGCAGCTCGACCCAATATTGTTGCGGCGTGCAGCCGGATCCATATATTGTTGCGGCGTCCAGCCCGATCCAAGTACTGATGTGACGTGCAACCCGATCCAATAAAATGGTCTGAAGGCTTGTTTCGCGTGTAACCCGATCCAATATTCTTGCGGCGTGCAACCCGATCCAAAATATCTCACATAGCTCTCAATCCGGCACTCAGGCCCTATATTAGTCACTAGCCTCTCCAGCCTCACGAATATCACAATAAACAGTCCAAACAGAGAATACAACAAGTATTAACCAAGACATGAGAGAGAGCTGGGATATAATGCATAATTAAATGGTGGTTGAGTACAAGACAGCAATTTAGCAGTCAATTCAACAAGTTCACGACCATTGTGGGTCCCAACAGTGTTATCATATAGCCTAAGCATGGTTTCTAACATGTAAGACAATTAATAACTCAAAAATAAGATGAACAGGTAATAATAATGGGCTATTCGACTTTACAGTCTCCCTCCACGGACCAAGTCTCAATCCCACAGGGTGCACGCTCACACGCACGTCACCTAGCATGCGCGTCACCTCTAAATATCCACATCATATGAAATTCTCGGGGTTTCATACCCTCAAGACTATATTTAAGACCGTTACTTACCTCAATGGCATAGAATCCTACTCCGAAATGCCCTTTCTTTTCGAATCGGCCTCCAAATGCTCTGAATCTAGTCACAAACAGTACAACTTCATTACAATAGGTTTAAGGATCAATCCCACAAGAAAACTACTAAATTAGACTCAAAACCCGAAATTCACTCAAACCTAGCCCTCGGACCCACATCTCAAAATTCAAAAAAAGTCACAAACCCGAAAGCCCATTCACTCACGAGTTTAACCATACTAAATTCATCAAAATCCGACTTTATTTGGTCTCTCAAATCCCCAAAATTCACTCTTAAAAATTTTAGCATCGATGCCTCGATGATCGTTTCAGCCATTGGAAGGATTAGGGATACCAGATGGCCTAAACCATACAAAATGACCCTTCTCAGAGAAATCCCAACTTGATGTGTAAGTATCACGGTACACATGGGCACATGACCGAGGATTGCAGACAATTGAGAGAGGAGGTAGCCCGATTATTTAATGAGGGGCATCTTCGAGAATTCCTCAGCGATAGAGCCAATAACAATTTCAAGGAAAGAGACATCAATAGAAAGAATGAACCAGAAGAGTCTCAACATGTTACTAATATGATCATCGACGGAGTCGACGTCCCGCAGGGACCCGTGCTCAAACACACCAAAGTGTCAATCACAAGGGAGAAGCGTACTCGGGACTACATGCCCGAGGACATCCTTACGTTCAATGAAGAAGACACCGAGGGCCTATCTCAGCCGCACAATGATGCACTGGTAATTTCTATTCTTTTAAATAAAGTTCAAGTTAAACGTGTTCTTGTGGATCCAGGTAGCTCGGCGAATATAATCAGATCGAGGGTCGTAGAGCAACTCAGGCCGCTTGACCAAATCATACCTGCATCTCGAGTCTTGAATGGATTCAACATGGCAAGTGAAACAACAAATGGGGAAATCATCCTCTCAGTGAACGTGGCCGGGACTATACAGGATACGAAGTTTCATGTCATCGAAGGTGACATGAGGTATAATTCTTTGCTTGGAAGGCCATGGATCCATTGCATGAGGGAAGTGTCGTCAACCCTTCATCAAATGATGAAGTTCCCAACAAAATATGGCTTAAAGACGGTGTATGGATAGAAACATGCAACAAAGGAGTTGTTTACAGTCCATGACTTAACACCAATATCAACGCCCTCTACATCAGAAAAGTCGAGCATCAAAGAAAAACAAGTAGCCAAATTGCAATCACAGTCCATATCCTCGACTGAGCCCGAGGAACATATGATCGAAGATGAAGATGAGGACTTCTTCGCCCCTCGATATTTCGTCGCCCCCGAAGAATCATATGCAACAAAGTCCACAGGCAAGGAACTAGAGCAGGTGATATTGATCGAGCATCTGACGGAATGAAAGGTATACCGGGGAACGGGATTAACCCCCGAACTCAGGAAAAAACTCATTCAATTCCTTATCGATAACATTGATTGATTTTCTTGGTCCCACTTAGATATGACAGGGATCCCACCGGAGATAACCACCCATCGACTAAGTGTCGATCCTAGATTTAAACCGGTGAAACAAAAGAGAAGACCCCAGTCCGAGGTGAAGCAGGCGTTCATAAAGGACGAGGTAACTAAACTTCTCAAAATAGGGTCCATTAGGGAAGTAAAATACCCCGAGTGGCTAGCTAATGTAGTAGTAGTCCCAAAAAAGGGAAACAAACTTAGAATGTGTGTAGACGATAAAGATTTGAACAAGGCATGCCCTAAAGACTCTTTCCCATTGCCTAACATCGATCGTTTGATCGACGCCACGGCCGGACAGGAAAGGACTTCGTTTATCACGAAGAACGAAACATATTGCTATAATGTAATGCCCTTCAGGCTAAAAAATGAAGGGGCTACATATCAACACTTAATTAATAAGATGTTCGAACAAAAAATATGCAAATCTATGAAAGTTTATATTGATGACATGCTAGTTAAGTCCTTGCGCACAGACGACCATTTCTCTCATTTGTAGGCAACGTTCGAGATCTCAAGAAAATATAACATGAAACTCAACCCCAAGAAATGTGCTTTTGGATTTGGCTCTGGAAAGTTCTTGGGATTCATGGTGTCGAACAGGGGGATTGAGATCAACCCCGACAAAATTAAAACCATCGAAGAAATCACCGTCGTGGATAGTGTGAAGGACATACAATGGCTAACCATACGGATAGCTGCTCTAGGCCGATTTATCTCAAGGTCATCAGATCGGAGTCACCAATTTTTCTCCCTACTCAAAAAGAAGAATGACTTCGCATGGACTCCAGAATGTCAACAAGCATTGGAGGGGTTAAAGCGGTACATATGGAGCCCACCCCTACTTCACACTCCAAAGGAAGTAGAAAAACTTTATTTATACTTGGTCGTGTCCGAGGTAGCAGTGAGCGGCGAGATGGTTCGAGAAGAACAAGGTATACAATTTCCTTTTTATTACGTAAGTCAGACCTTAGGAGATGTTGAAACCAGGTATCCACATTTAGAAAAATTAGCACTTGCGCTAATAAGCGCATCTAGAAATCTAAAACCATATTTTCAATGTCATCCCATATGCGTGTTGACTACATACCCACTTCAAAATATCTTTCATAAGCCCGAGCTGTCGGGCCGATTGGCCAAGTGGGCCATCGGACTTGGAGGGTACGATATCGCATATCAACCCCGAACAACCATCAAATCTCAAATTTTGGCAGACTTCGTGGCAGATTTTACACTTTCCCTCGTGCCCGAAGTAGAAAAGGAACTTCTACTAAAGTCAGGTACATCCTCGGGGGTATGGAACCTCTTCATAGACGGCACCTCGAATGTGAAAGGGTCCGGGCTCGGTATTGTTTTAAAATTGCCTACGGGTAATAGCATCAGACAATCTATCAAACCTTCTAGATTAACTAACAATGAGGCCGAGTATGAGGCCATGATTGCAGGTCTCGAACTAGCCAAAATCCTGGGAGCAGAGGTCATCAAGGCCAAGTGTGACTTTCTTTTGGTTGTAAACCAAGTAAACGGAAGCTTCGAAGTTCGAGAAGATAGAATGCAAAGGTACTTAGAAAAACTTCAAGTAATATTGCACCACTTCAAAGAATGGACACTAGACCATGTACTTAAAGAACAGAACAGTGAGGCCGATGCACTTGAACATTTGGGGTCATCGGTCGATGAAGATGATATTGTCCCGGGGACTATTGTCCAATTGTTGAGGTCCGTTGTTTAGGAGGGCCATGCAAAGATTAATTCAACAAGTTTAATGTGGGATTGGAGTAATAAATACGTCGAATACTTAAAGAAAGGAAAGCTCCCCTCGGACCCAAAGTAGTCGAGAACCTTATGAACTAAAGCAGCTCGATTCTCGCTTGATAAAAACGGAACATTGTACAGAAGAACCTTCGACACACCGTTGGAAGTATGCTTAGGACCAGGAGACATCGATTATGTATTTCCAGAAATCCACGAGGGCACTTGTGGGAACCACTCTGGCGCCGACTCTTTGGTTCGCAAGGTAATTAGAGTTGGATATTACTGGGATAGCATGGAAAAAGATACTAAGGAGTTCGTTCGACGATGTGAAAAATGTTAAAGGTTCGCACCGATGATCCATCAGCCCGGTGAACAACTCCATTCGGTCCTATCCCCGTGGCCATTCATGAAATAGGGGATGGATATCGTCGGTCTCCTACCAACGACACCAAGTAAAGCTAAGTTCATTTTATTTATGACTGAATACTTTTCAAAATGGGTAGAAGCACAAGCTTCGAGAAAATAAGAGAAAATTAAGTCATTGACTTCATATGGGACCACATCGTGTGCCGGTTCGCGATATCCTCCGAAATAGTATGTGACAACGGGAAGCAGTTTATCAGCAGCAAAGTGACAAAGTTCTTCGAAGACTATAAAATCAAAAGGATTCTATTAACGCCCTATCACCCGAGCGCAAATGGCCAGGCCGAGTCCACAAACAAAACTATCATTCAAAACCTGAAGAAGATATTGAACGATGCTAAAGGGAAATGGAGAGAAGTATTGCCCGAGGTGCTATAGGCATATCGAACAACGTCTAAGTCAAGCACGGGGGAAACCCTGTTCTCTTTGGTGAATGGATCCGATGCATTGATTCCGATCGAGGTCGGGGAACATAGCGTCAGGTTTCAGCATACTAACGAGGATTCGAACCACGAGGCTATGAACACTTGTCTCGAATTACTAGATGAAAAACGTGAAGCCGCACTAGTTTGAATGGCCGCACAAAATCAAAGGATAGAGGTATTATTATAGAAGGGAGAACCTTTGCCATTTCGGAGTCGGAGACTTAGTTCTAAGGAAAGTCACCCTCAATACTTGAGACCTAAACAAAGGGAAGCTAGGCCCCAATTGGGAAGGACCATACCGAGTCATCGGAGTCGTAGGGAAAGGGATCTTACAAACTTATCACAATGGAAGGCGAGCAACTACCAAACAATTGGAATGTATCACTACTCAAACGATATTATTTCTAAGGTATGACCTTCTCCCTTTTTTCAATTTATATTTAAAACTAACTCCTTGCAGGTGTTCGATTGAAGGCATCGAGGCATCCCTCAACCCGAATACCTTAGGTTTTAAAGCATGCATTGCACTCTTTTTTTCTTAGATCGGGTTTTATCCTAAATGGATTTTTCCGGCAAGGTTTTTAACGAGGCAACATTTATATGCTACCTAAGGAGAATTCAACAAGTATTCAAGGCTTCTTTTCCAACCCCGAATAATGGGGGGAAACACCCTCAGAGGTTGTATTTTCAAGGAAAATACTTCATGCCAAAGAGGGCCTCGATAGGAGAACTTTGTAATGGTCCAAACGGTCAAATGAACCGTGTCCATGTAGAATAGTCGAGCCTCTGACGGCAAAACATACACGCATGTATCAATTATTCAAAGAAGCATTCTTTCCATATAAAAACACTTTGTGTCTCAAAGAAGTCTACTATTATACGATCTTCATACTTATAACTCTACGAGAAACGACTCAAGAGCCAGAGCGAAAATGCCCAAAATATTCGGGGAATGTCATCGACAGTCAACATATTCGAATCATCGAAAGCTCGAACTCATAAGACCTCTAAGAGGCATCCCTTCGATATAAAGGCCAAGGCCACCATACTCGGAGACTAACCTTTCAAACGAATTTGAAAGGTTATCGGGAAACAAGTCCAAGAGACACACCCGAAGGCTATAGCCAAATTAAAGGCTACGACCATATTAAAGACTACAGTCATATGAAAAGGCTACGGCCGGAATAATGGTGTTCGGAGACGTCCGATTTCCACCATAAAATTAAAGGCCTTCAAACACTTCAAAAAATCGGTTAAATCAGGCTACCATCGGCAAAAGAAAATAATAAAGGGCTTCGACAACATCAGACTTCGAAAAAACCTCAAGAGGTAGTCAATTATCGTTACACAATAAATTACAAATGGGGTTCCAATCGATCGAACCTTCGAAAAACCCGACAGGTACAAAAAAAACACATGCTAAGGCATACCGAAATTTTCACTAAGTCTTTTAGCCGAAAATAGGGAAAAGTTATAGCAGTTTTAGAGGCCAAGTTGGCCCTACCTAAAGAGCCTAAGGGCCAACCTAAAAGATCCTAAGGGCCAATACTAAAGAGCATGGGGGCCGAAGCATATGGAGTTCGAGACCTTTTTCTCACTTAGCTCGGGCTCAAGAGTCCCATCATCCCGAGCTCGCATCAATTGACTTAAACAAAGCTCGAAGTATTCTATTATAAGTTCGAAGATCGCCCATTTATCACTAAAAAACCTAAGGGTTGTTATATTCAGAATTCGAGCCAATGCTCACTTGATCATTGAAGTTATCAAAATTTTCCACAAGATAAAGACAAAACAGAATTCAACGCAAATCGAAGATGGAGCAAAGAGGTTATTTATATTCATAAGAGATGTTTACAAAATATATTTACAACACCCATGAGGGGCCCTTACACAAAAGAAAAAAAACAAAAAAGAATCTAATATATTTCGATGCTACATTCTCGGAGGCAACATCCCCAGGAACCTGTATCCTCGGTAGCTCTATCTTCGGGGACCTCCTCCTCTTCGGGGACTTCATCTTCGTCTCCCTCGCTCTCCGAGCCACTAGCGGAACCCTCATCATCAGAGAGTAGAACAACTCCCTCTTCCTCCAAAGTTTTCGCCTTTTCAATGCCGGCCGAGAGGTCGAAGCCTCGAGCATGCACCTTGATCACGCTCAACTATGTCTAATAAAAGACTAAACGGACGTTGCAAATATAATCCGGGGTATTACACCCAGAGTCGAACCCACAGGGAATTTACATATCAATTAAGCCGTCGGAATACGAAACTTTTACTGAATCAATTCTCTTAAGACTTTTGAATATCAATTGGTAATATTTTACTAATTCTACTGAAAAAATAATAAACTAGCAATTAACTAACAATATGATGTAAACAATGATAATAAAGGTCTAAGGTTTGGTTTCCCCCGTTGGTGAATTCTTTTTCGGATATTTCTTATATTTTAATTAGTCGTCTCTATCAATCATGAACACTCTATCTACCATAAATCTCTCTCGNATTCCACAACTACCTAAATATGCACTCTCTCTCTCTCAAGTAGATACATAATAAATAGGAACAGCTAATTGAGGGCCCTTTCAATCAACTACAACAAGAACATAGTTGAACAAATAGAGATTAATCAACCAAAATATATTAATATCACAACAAATTCATCCCCAACGGTTTCTACCAAAACCCTAGATTAAACAATTTAGCTACTCATGTTCATAAGAATCAAACCCAAAAGAAATTGCATAATTGAACTACAACGTAATGAATAAAAGAAGTAAAAATCAATGTTTTGTCACTTCAGTGGTTTTTTCTCTTCGAATCCTTCGTCTGCCTTCCGATCCTATTTAAGTTGTGTTTTAGGGGTCTATTTATATGTTTAGGACAAGCCCTAAACGTGTAGGAGACTTCTACTCCAACCGGAAAACACTTAAACTCGTCAAAACTCGGAATTGAGCGAAACAGGGGCCTGGCGTTTGGGCCCTGGCGCCTGGCTAACGCCAGGCTAAGGCTGGTGTTTAGGCTCTAACGCCAGGCTAAGGCTGGCGTTTGGGCTCTAACGCCTGGCTAACGCCAGGCAGGGTTAGGCATTTGGGCTCTGGGGCCCAGCTATAGCCTGGTGCACTCCTCCTCGCCTCTTGAGCGCATTTTCGATGTATTTGCATCCATTTAGCTCGGTTTCCATCTCCAATTCACCTACAAATGAAATAGACTCTATTATGCACATAAAAAGTGTGTATTTTTTCATTAACGCACATAAAATGTATGGCATATAACATGTCAAACCATGAATTCTAGCCTTGCATCAATACCCCACACTTAAACATTTGCTCGTCCTCGAGCAATCACACTACACTCATGTACACAACTTATTAAGAAAATCTCTTAACACGTTATACCAAGAATATTTAAAACAGTTCAAGCACAAAGGTGTGACATCCTCGCCTCAATAATCGACTCACAAATACCATGCTTTATTCACAATNTCTACTAATCGAGCTCATTCAGTCTAGGATCAAGTAGGACTTTATTCGGTTGTAATGTAGGCTGCGGGACGGGTATGATACATTTGGATATAAGAGTGACTATACCTCCCTAATCACATTAATACATATACTTTCGCATTAACCTCAAACTTATAATAAGCCAGACTCCACCTCCACATCAATGTTATTACCCCATACTTCTTTAAGTACAATTACATTAAGAATCACCACATATATTTTTCTTTCATAATAATACAAATGTTTATACTTTATTCATTT
Organism: Nicotiana paniculata; assembly: GCA_005239505.1. NCBI lineage: Eukaryota > Viridiplantae > Streptophyta > Magnoliopsida > Solanales > Solanaceae > Nicotiana > Nicotiana paniculata. The sequence continues at coordinate 75,745 of ML307946.1, forward strand.
ATTTTTCTTTTCTTTTCTTCTTTTTCTCAAGTGACTCTTACTTTTTCAAACAATGCACCTTTCTCCTTATTTCAAATATCCCCCTCACAACTCACCCTACCACCCCACACTTTAGGTTTTTCATATTTCATCACATTTCCAGTGCTTACGAGAGGTGACAAGGTTCAAATATATGATCGATTCAAACAAAGGAATATGACTTGTAATGTGGTCGCCAAAGAAACAAGATTATAGGCTCAACGGGGTTAACGACGATACAACACAATTAGGTGGGTAAAATATAGATAACTGGCTCAACAAAGAAATGCCTATATCACTTCCAAGACTGAATAAAACTTCTATTTCGCTTTGCACACACACGGGGCAAGTTCTAAAAATCAAATGCAATGCACAGAATAACATACAAATCTCACACACACATGGAACGTAATTCACTCAGAATTGGATCTATCACGACACTCCAGTCAAAGCAGTTAAGCAAATCTTAAGAATTCCTGATTTACGGTATTTATTCTGGAGTCAAAAAAATTGAGCCTAAGCGTCACAACCAAAGTACTGACTATTCTCAAGGCATTAGCACGTTTCGAGATATTTCTCCTATTAATCCCTTAACCATGTGATTTCTACTCCTAAAATTTAAACACTACCTACACCCGGTTCATTTAAAACCCTTGGAAAAGAATCGTGGTCCAAAGAAAAATCAAGGGAGAATTACTACATTACTTAAAACAAAAAATCTTTTTGGTATTTTCTTTAGACTTACTTCCTTCAAGAAAACTGTCTAGGAGATCCATCGTCAGGAAGAGTCCACATATTTCTAATTTTTTTTTTCTTTTTTTTTTGTTCTACTTTAAAAATAAACACTTACCAACAAGAAAACTAAAACTACTAATAAGAATACACACTAATCACAACAAATCACAACAAATATGTACCACACCCCACACTTAAATCATGTAGTGTCCTCAATGCATCACATATAGACAATACATGAAATAAAAGTAAGGTGTAAGAAAATCCCTGGTCCAATAGTGTTGACATCCTTTCCATTGATCTCGCTTCATGCTCCTTTGAGCACATGCTTGAATCACTTTATGCCTCCACTTTGAATTTATGAATTGAACCCCAATTTTTGATTCTGATCTATGATCATGCTCATGGGGGTGGTGGAACAAATCTTCCTGGCCCAATAAAACCATGTAATAATCTGCGCTTCTTGGCCTTTCGACAAAATTAGCACGTTCATCAGCCAAGCGTCCCCCGGGATGAGATGTAATCTTGTCCCTTTATGGATAGGGGACTCTGCTCGAGCTCCGATCAGAAATTTCCTCAGCTCGAGACCGAACGGATAGGTATACACACTCAGGTACCCTGCTTTATGAGTAGTAATATACTCTTCGGGGGAAGAGATCACCACGTCTTTATTCTCCCAATGACAATCTGCCTTCACCTGTTTTAGTTCGGCTTCAGTTATCAAGTTGATATACCAAGACATAGGTTAACATCGACCCGGGACTGAAGCAGGTTTGTCGATTTTAAAATTGGAAGATGTTTCACAAGGACCGGGAATGCACTCCTCGATACGAGGTGGTACCACCATTTTTCTTTTGGATTGGCGTGACGATGAAGAGGTTTTCTCTTTCTGAGGAACCGCCTTAGAAGTTTTGGTCATTGTTGTTGTTGAATTTAGAAGAATAAAAGAAATTGGTGATGAAATAAGCACAAGTTGAAGAGAATGGTGAGCTCATAGATTGAAGTAGTTAATAAAGTTCTATGAAAGCTTTGAGAAGTAAAAGTTTAAGTAAAATTTGCAAAGTGAAGGAGATGGACTATTTATAGAAATCACCCAAGCGTGTTAAAGAAGCCAAACAACTGACCAATCAGTCGTTTTCAATTAATGGCCTTTGGAAAGTTGTGCAGACACGACCTTACATGACCTTTCAATCATACTAGTTGCTGACATCACGAGACTGACATCATGGTTAGGGTATCGAAGGGTCGGAAATCGAATCGTTTCTTGTCATTTCATTTTAAGAAACATGAGGACTATCTGTACACGGTGAAAATCGTATGCCTCGATTTTGCAGGCTCGAGAGGTCACATCGGGGGTTGAGGTCAAAATCATATGCCCCAATTTTGTAGGCTCGAGAGGTCACATCGAGGACTGAGGTTCGATAAAGGCCAAGCTCAAGCTCGAAGGCAAGACAAGAGGCTCGTAGACCTAAATGCCGAAGATCATCGGAGCCGAGTACGATCACTGCCAAAATAGTACTGTTGTGAGATCATGGTGTAAATTCAGGAATAGATTTGTACGAATCCGTACTAGGTGGTTATACAGCTGTCCTAATAATATTCTTTGCTGTAAATAGAAATGTACTTTATTTAGGGTTTCCCTCCTATATAAAGAGACCCCAATAATTTGTAAACATCATCTAATCATTGGCAAAGAATATACTCTCTACTTTTCGCTCACTGTTCATCTAAATTGTCCTTTGAACTTTATTATTGCTTTATTGTTCTTGATTCACCTCCAGGTCACCAAGCTCGAGGTCAATACTGCTTAAGTAACGCCGGTTTGGTTCATTTACTCTTTTCATTTACATCTTATATTACTTGCTTATTAATTGGTATTGAACTAGATCACATATCTTTAAAACCTTATTATAAATTTAAATTGTTACTCAGTTTTTAGGGTAAATAGCTGGACAAGTCAATACTCCAAATATTCCAAAGTGCAAGAGCCATAATTACAATCCGATACTCATTCCATTCAAGTGAAGTGCGTGAAACTCAAAATAATTAAGCAAGCAGTACCAAGTAACTAAAATTAAGTAAAATGCATAAAGTAAATTGAAGACAATTAGCACTGGCTAATTTTAAGCAAAGTGCTTGTTGCTTGAACAGGTATGATGCTACACTAAATTAGGTACACAAAATTAATTTCCTAAGCAAAATGAACCCTGATTTTGTTTTCACGAGCCACGACAATTTTCCAACACACAACAGCATATACACAACAGAAGGCAGACCACAGTAATAGCGACAATCACAAGTTCAATAACGGCAAAAACCTCATCGCGGATTTTGCTTAATCGGCTGTGATGCTCGTGACCAAGATGATGAGTATGACACCCATAATAATAACTACAATGAACAAAGTCATCATCCTTCACATTAAGAAGCTGTTTTGGGTCTTCATTAGGAGTTAATAATGTGGTAATAATACTAGGGGTTGGTGGTTTTGTTGGAGCAGCAGCGGCAGGTGATAGGACTAATTTTCTTATCAATTTTGTGTCTACTCTAATATATTCAGATTTTGAATTTTTACACTCTAATAAAATGGTTAACAAAATAATTAATTTTAGAATTTAATATAACCAAATGTTGGTTGATTTATTTTTTATAGTTTAAAATAGATTACATTGAAAAGAATATAATAATTACCTTTCTAACATTAGGACTTTAAACTAACCTTTTTTCAAGTGAACCTCAAACCGATTTTTCTATCTTTTGAACATACAATTCTTATTAGATAAAAATATAGTTACAAATTAAACATTAGTGTAGATGTAGTTAAACAATTTAAAATTTGGGATGAACTAATATTACGAATTTGAATTAATAAGAAAATATTTTTCTTTATGTTGAGAATAAATAATTAAGTATGTGAATTAACTAATTAGTTAAAATCCAATACCTTAGAGAAATATTATTCATCTTTTAAAAACTTTTTAAGTAGAGTTTATATTGGATAAAATAATCATTTTATTATTTTTCTAATATTTAGCACTTTGAATTTAAATAAAAAATTTCTTATTAAAGTTTTCTTATTTCAATTACTACATAGTAAATCAATCATAATATTTAGGACATCAAAATCAATTAAAATTTATCTTATATAAATCAAATTAATTTTGAAAAAAGAGGTTTTGCACTTTTCAGTTCTTTTCCTCCATACTTTTTTTTGCAAGTACATACACATTAGGAATGTACATGTCATATTTTTGTAAAGCATTTCAAAGTTCCATCCAATATACATTTTTTTCTCAAATTAAATAATTAAACTATTGTATATACATTATCTTATACAATTATTTCTTAAACTAGTTAGAGATAGCCCGCGCTGAGCGCAGACCCAATAACACTGTGCTTACTGCAGAAGATTTTCACAAAAAAATTGAGGCCGCCCAATTAGTCGTCCATTCAATTGCTTAAACTAATAATAGCCGGTGGATATATAATATATGCATAGTTTATGTATTATATGTTTATAATTATATATTTAATGTATAATCTATGTATATAGCTAGAAAAAGTAAACAATAAGTATGGCCGGCTATTTGTGTAAAGATCCCTATTTGAGCTATTGTTCCAAAATATTATAAATATTGGGCCTACATCTGTCATTGCTATTATCGGGGCTTTTGCATCCGAACTCACTTTTTGTGTCACGTTTTAACTTATATCCGCTTTGTAAAAAAAAATTGCAAGCGTACCCGCTTTTGCGCATAACTTCAGCATACAGGGCTGAAGTAGCAAAGGCAATCACGCAAAACTTCAGCATTCTAGTAGACGGGCCTGAAGTAGCTTGCGAACTTTAGCTCTAGAGCTGAAGTTTTTGTCTTTGTAACTGGGGAACTTCAGCTCTAGAGCTGAAATTTTTGTTTTGTAACTAGAGAACTTTAGCTAGTTTTTGTCTTTGTAACTGGGGAACTTCAGCTCTAGAGCTGAAGTTTTTGTTTTGTAACTCGGGAACTTCAGCTCTAGAGCTGAAGTTTTTGTCTTTATAATTGAGGAACTTCAGCTCTAGAGCTGAAGTTTTTGTCTTTGTAACTGGAGAATTTCAGCTTTAGAGCTGAAGTTTTTGTTTGTAATTCGCGAACTTTAGCTCGACAGCTGAAGTTTTTGTCTTTACAACTGGGGAACTTCAGCTCTAGAGCTAAAGTTTGTAACTGGGAAACTTCCGCTCTAGAGCTGAAGTTTTGTCTTTGTAACTGGGGAACTTCAGCCTCGTATGCTGAAGTTTTGTCTTTGTAACTGGCGAACTTCAGCTTAACTGGCGAACTTCAGCTCAGCGAGGAAAAGGGTGCTGAAGTTATTTAAAAAATGGGTACAAGTTAAAAGTTCTAAAAAAAAATAGATATAAATTAAATGGAGGCTACCAAATAGGGTGCCCTGCGCAATTTTTACGCTATTATCATAATTATGTGTTGTGATCTACATCTTGCGTCGATATTATTATAAATTTTCTTTGGGAACTACAGATTGTGGTCTACAATTTCTAATACTATTGTAAATTTTCTTTGGCAATTAGTTACCGTGGTCTACATTTTATGATACTTCTATAAAAATTTTCAGGAACCATTTTCCAGAGTATAATTAAATAATTGTGATATTGATGTCTTGGTCTGTTTAACTTGACCACCAAATAGAGAATTAATTTCGAACAAAAATAGTGGTGTATGCACAAAAATGAAAGCGTGGGATTTGATAATATAATTTGTTGTTGGAATGCATCCATTTTAGTTTGAGAAATTACATTAATAAAAAAAATGAAAAAATTTTCGATTGTGCACATAATTGATGCCCGGTAGTACTCGATAAAATGACAAAGTTAACTGGTTTTATTACTTTTATTTATCTTAAATGTAATGAGGTCAATAGAATATTGGTCAAACTAAGGTACATAATTTTTGGTAGATAGTTTTAATATTTTCACTTTTTCTTTTATTTTCCTTTATAAATATGCGCCAAAAGAAGAAGTTGAAACTTGCAAATTGTCTGTATTTTAAATAGCTTTTGAGTTTTTTTTTTTTTTATTCTTTCTTTCATTCATCATGGACCGAAGAAAAATTAAAAGAGAAAGTAACAGTTCTTATACATGCATTTTTGGCCACGTAACAGTTCTTATACCAGCATCTTTTGCCCCTAGGCGTCGCTCTTTTCTAGTTATATTGTGAAGTAGAAATTTTGATATAAATTTATGGCAAGTTAAAAATGTAGGTATTACTTCTAACCCTATTGTTTATATAAATAATAATCATATCACTTTCCTTTTAAGTTCATACAGAAATTTATGTAGTATGTTAAAAATTTGGATTTAACTTGTTGACTTTTGTAACTTTTCATTGTTTCAGGTGTAGTGCTTTAGAACTTTGAGCCAAAAAAAATTCATTAAGTTATAATTGTATTTTTCTTTTAAAACTTATTTTGTATCTTAAATTTTTCAATTTAATTATCACTTACAAGGTACTGAAGCAATTGCAATATTCTTGAGCATTATATTACTACCATTTCGTAATGTGATTGGCATCTCAACATAAAATTTCAAGTTAAGTATTTGTACGTAGTCTCTGAATTTTTAAACATAGTGGGTTAATTTACATATACTGAACTTAAACTAAATGAAACAGTCCCTCAAATTACATAATTACGGTATGGATAATATTACACTTAATATCACGACCCGAATTTTCCACCGTCGGGACCGTGATGACGCCTAACGTTGAACCCGCTAGGCAAGCCAACGTGAATATTCAATTTATATTATTCCTTTATTATTACCAAATAATATGTGGAAAGACAACACTAACATAGATATAAATACAAAATGGATCAAGATATATAAACTCAATGATGCCTTTACGAACTTTCACAAAAACCAATCCCAGAATTTTGGAGTCACAAACTCACGGATTATCTACGAATAATACATATAACAGTCTGAATGAAATAAGTACATCTGTGTCTGAAATAACTAGAACAGAATACAAAAGAAGTAGGAAGGGACGCCAAGGCCTGCGGACGCCTGCAGGAGTACCTAGGGGTCTCCACTGGACTGAAGGCAGCAATCTCCATATATGGTCCGTAGGGTCCTACAACGGGATCTGCACAAAAGTGCAGAGTGTAGCATCAGTACAACCGACCCCATGTACTGAGTAAGTGCCGAGTCTAACCTCGACGAAGTAGTGACAAGTCTAGGACACGACAACCAAAGTCAACCTGTGCAGTCTAATAGTATACGGAGAAAAAAATACAACGAGAAAAGAGTAGTTAAGCATAAAGGAAAAGGGGAACATGTTGAGGGGAGGAAATATCGAATAATGGAAATAACGAGGTAAGACACAATTTTGATATCAAACAGCAGAATAGTAATACGAAAACAAGTGCACGACATCACCCTTCGTGCTTTTACTCTTGTCCTCACCATCAGAATCAATATCTTCGGCACGACATCACCCTTTGTTCTTTTACATCACAATATCATGACACTACATTATCCTTCGTGCATTATCTCTCATATCATGGAACGACATCACCCTTCGTGCTTTAAAAATCACAATATCGGCACAGCATCACCCTTCGTGCACTAACTGTAACGATCCGACCGGTCGTTTTGAGATCTAGCACATCGTTCAGCGGTTTGAAGTTATGAGCAGCTCCATTTCAGGTATTATGACTCGTAGGCATGGTCGGAGTTGAATTTTGAGAAGTTCGGAGTCAAATTGGAAAGAAAATTCTCATTTCAGAAGCCTTAAGTTGGAGAAATTGACTAAGATTAGAATTTTGAGTAAACGACCTCCGATCGGGATTTGAGGTTTCCTGCAGGTTTGTACGATGATTTCGGACTTGGGCGTATGTCCGGATCGAGTTTTGGATAACCCGGGAGCGTTTCGGTGTATATTGTGGAAGTCAGTATTTTTGAAGAAATTTCCTAAGTTTGGCTTGAAGCGCATTTCAGTGATATTGATGTCCGTTTGGGATTCCGAGCCTTAGAATAGCTCCGTATGGCGATTCTGAAGTTGGGAGCGCAATTGGAAGTGAATTCGGATGTTGCTAGGTCATTTTGAAGTCATTTGGCTAAAGATAGAAATTTGAAGGTTTTTGAGAAATCCGATCGGAAGTGAAAATTTTGATATCGGGGTCGGAATGCGATTCCGAAAGTTAGAGCAGGTCCGTAACGTCGAATATGACTTGTGTGCAAAATTTGGGGTCAATCGGACGTGATTTGATAGGTTTCAGTATTGGATGTGGAAGTTTGAAATTTCAAGTTCTTAAAGTTTGAATTTTAGTGCGATCCGTAGTTTAGACGTTGTTTGATGTGATTTGAGGCCTCGACTAAGTCCGTGATATGTTTTCAGACTTGTTGGCACGTTCGAACGGGGTCCCGAGGGGCTCGGGTGAGTTTCGGACAATTTTTAGGCCATTTATAGCTGCTGGTTTTTGGCTACAGTAGTGTGCTATGCAATCGCGGGGAATTAGTCGCGATCGCGATGAGTGAAATGAGAGAAATGGGCCAGTGAATCGCGATCGCGGAAAGCCTTTCGCGATCGCGTAGAGGAAATGTTCTGCTTCACTGACTCAACTTCGGAGGCTCATATCTTACAATCTATAAGAAATTTTGAGATGATAAAAAAATAAAATTTGTATCCCTTTGTATATAGTTTCTAGAAAGGTAAACCATTTAGCATTTGGATTTCTGTACAAAGAGATATGTCTATTACACTACAGGGTCTCAGGGAAGATGAAGAAGAAATTTGTGTTGCACAGGTCTGACTTTAGAAGCTTATATCAGGAAATATATAAGGAATTGGGAGATGACCAAAACATGAAAGTTGTGGATCTTGGAGTCCAGGTTTCAGAACATTAAACTATTTGTCATTTGATGTTTTGTGCAAAAAGTTATGATCATTATATTAGAGGCTGTCCGGAAGAGCTGGGAATTTGTTCTTCGCGATCGTGAAGAGCAAATTTTGGGCGATGAAAATACTTCGCGATCGCGATGAGTAAATATCTGGGCAGAAGTTATATATTGAGGTTTCGTCCATTTTTAGCATATTTGGATCTATGGAGCTTGGATTGAAGCAATTTTTGAGGCGATTTTTACCATATGAAATGTGGTAAGTGTTTTTTTCACATTTTTTGAGTTAAATACATGTGTGTATATGGATTAAAACATGGAAATTAGTTGAAATTGGGATTTTTGGAGGAAAAACCTAGAAATTATATTTTGGATTTCTACTCCGAATTTGAGCATGGAATTTAGAGTAAATTGTATATTTGAGCTAGTAAGGCAAGGGGTAGAGTTTATCTTCGAGAAATTTTGAAATCCGGGTACGTGGGCCCGAGGGCATTTTGGTCAATTCCCTGAGCGGAGTTGGGAAATTATATAATTTGAATTGTTGCAAATATTAGAGTGTATTTTCATTGGTTTGTCGTTATTTGGATAGTTTTGAGGCGTTGTGCGTCCATTGGAGTTGTCGGAAGGGCTTGGAAGCCGGTTATGAAATTTCGGAGCGAGGTAAGTCTCCTTTCTAACTTTGTGAGGGGGAATTGTCCCCCTAGGTAAACTAATTAAATATGATCTACTATCTGTGGGGGCTACGTACGCACGAGGTAATGGGAGTCCGTGAGTAGCTACTATTATGCCATGTCCGGGTAGTCTAGGAGCCACTAGCATGCTTTATTTATCGTACTTGTGACCTTGTCAATAAAATATCATGTGATCCTGCAAATAATATTAGACTGATAATGCTATTGAATTGGTAATTTAATTCCTAAGAAGGCTATAGTGTACCTTTCTTAATCATTTAGAAAGAGAATTGATTCCTCCCTGGATAATTGCATTCCTGATAAGGCTATATTATTGAATATTATTAAACTTAGCAAATGAGTTTCAAAACAAAGATTTAAATGCTATTTTTCGTGTTCCTTTAAGAAGATTTTTACCACTTTCCTGGGTAACTGTTTTCTTGATAAAAATATAGACTTATTGTTTGAATATGTGTATCTATGGGTGCCTGAGTCGCATTATGATTCGCGAGCAGGATAACCCTGTATTTATGTATAACTGCGTCGCATGATCGATAAAGCAGTAAGACTTGGTGTTTTCAAGTGAGGTGGGATATGCACCTGTGATGTGATGTCGTCTTCACTGATCGAATGGAATATGTTAAGTCTGTCAGATCTATAGTTTCTTCGGTTGCATTGGGTCAGAGTGTTGTGAAGTAGTATTGAAGAAGCGGTTGTTAGAGATCGTGGTGCGTGGTGGTTCAGGACTGAATAGTTATTTCTAATGAAGGCAGCCCGAGAAAGATGATCCTCGGAGAGTTTGAAGTCGTGGTGATCTACTGGTGTAAGAGCTGCAGAGGATGATATTGAATTGGACAACATACGACGAAGGAAGACATGTGAGAAGTGTCAGGCGGCAACTAAATTTCTAAAAGGCCAGGTGTAAGGAACGGAAGTCAGGTAGTTGTTAAAGGAATGGGTTTAACAAGTGGAAGAGTGGCAGTGTAGCCCAGGAGTTCAGTGGTAAGACAGGTGCCTATCTTGAGGGAAAGTTTGAGAGTTTTAGTGGATGATGATTGGGTCCACGAGCTTAAGTTGAAACATGGGTTGTTTCGGCGAAAAGTTGGATACAACAGAGAGGAGTTGTTAGGAATGAAGAAGGATGCAATGTGGCGGTGAATCTAAAGATGTTGTAGCGCATTTAGTAGATGTCCATGAGGATCGGACGGACTAGTAAAGTTGGTGAATGAGAGCAGGCTTAGGATGGGATATTGATGTTGTTGAGGGTGTGCAGTACGGCGCCGCTGGAAGGTGTCAGTTGGAGATTTCCACAGGTGGGTTATCTCCTGTGAGTAGGTTAGCGGTTGTGTGGTTGGCAAGTTTCTGTGAGGGGTTCTAGTGGCTATTCGGTAGGAGGCAGAATGTGTGAATGATGCTAGAGAATTTGAGTATTTAGGGAGTGCTAACAAGAGAATTTGGAAAGATTGGACGAATTGGTTGAGCAAGATCATGTTAACAAAGGGGAGAGGATCTTAGTAGGGTCCAAAGTGGTGCAAGGAGTAGCTTCGGGCTAAGTGGGGGAGTCTCACCACCTGCAGTTGGGTTGTAGGATTGTGTTCTCATGGGGTTGCAGATTGTCGGCGTGTTGGCAAGTTATTACAGCTAAGGGAAAGGAGTAAAATGGTGATTGTGCGTGGAACTTGATGAATGTGTGCAAAGGTTGGCCCTGTTTGACTAAGGTTAGGCTTTGAAATGTTCTGAATTTATGCTTAAGGCATAGGCGAGTTGTAAGGGTAGTGACTCAGTCACGTACTTCATTGAGAGGATGTTCATGTGCTAGAAGAGCCTTGGAGTTGATTGTGATTCGAGGCCGGTTAGAGTGGGTGACTCTCAGCAGCGGTCCTAGTAAATTCGAAAGTTAAGAACGCGATGTTTAAAAGTTTCAGGCAACAATATGATTACGAATCGAGCTTATGTAGCGTAATTCCTGAGAAAGGGAAAATAATTGGTGTGTTCTATGTTAATTTCAGCATGCAAGATAGTATTGGAGGAGTGAGAGAAATAAAGTCCGGGTTGTAGAAAGATTATCAGGAGGGTATGAGACGGGTTGCGGGATTAGGGAAGCATGTTCTCGTGAATCAAGGTCAATCGGGATGAGTGAGGTTTGAGTTGCTATGAGTTGAAGGAAGTTACTATTATTCCTGAGGCAATTAAAGATGATTAAAAGAAGATAAATCTATTAGCCATGGTTGAAATGGCACATGTACGACAGTGATAAGTTTCATCAGTGTAATTAAATTATGCATGTGGTTTTGGCCGGTATGTGCGGGGCTTGTCGGCTGTCGTAATAGATTTCATGTGGGAGCATTCGAGTGCTATGGCCGGTCAGGTGTAGGCAGATCCCGGAAGGTGTATGGTGGTTCAGACCACTACTTAAGGATTTCCATGTTGGGTGATTTTTAGAATTCACTTGAGTGTTGTTATTTTTCTCTTGAATTGAGGTAAGTAAGAGGTTTCTATATGACGAGGTGTTTCCTATGTTAGTGGTTCAGGAGTTATGATGGAATTCTTGCGCAATCTCATATTTGGCATGTTAGGTGCAGTAAACACTCTGTAAGTGGGAGTAAGAATCGAGATTGTGTTTTGGTATTAACAAGGATGTCATGAGCTCGGATGAGCAAGAAAAAGTGATTTGAAAGTGCAGAGTAAGCTGGTGTTATCTTCAGTGTCACTTGAGATCGATATTCGGTGGAAGAGGCTTTGCATCCTAGTTATGGGTTCTTGATTTGTTTTACAGCGTTAGTATGGCCAGTGGTGGATGTGCAAACTTGCTACCTTTTGTGGAAGGTCGTGGGAGCGTGACCACGGGAAGATGGTATGAGTGTGACAGGTAGTCACCTGATTGATTGAAGATTTAGACCAAGTGTAAGGAAGTGCAATATTGCTTGTTTGAAAATTTATGCTAGGAAGGCGTTCAGTCCAGCTGGTTGTGGATTGTGGGGTGTTGTCCCGGATATGATTGTTGTTCTTGCATGTTATGAGAGAAATTAGGTTATTTTGGACCCAAGTAAGGCTATCATCCTAGTTCATTGCGAGCAGAATCGGCCTGAAGTGTATGAATGGATTTAAACAGGATTATGGGCTTCATGTGAGACAGATGTGTTCTTTTCAGTATAACGCTCCTCAAGGAGGGGTGTTGGAATATCAGGTGTTGTTCTGTCTTCGTCAAATTCATGTGATATTATGATTGTGCCGTGTGAGTTGTGAAACAACTTGAGATATTCCTATGTGGTAAGATTCAACGCATTGATGATGTTATGTGAGTAGGAAGGCTCTTGAGATTTCAGAGTATATATATATATATATATATCACACCTTAGTTGTGCTTAATTTTTGTATCATATGGCTCTATCAGTCTCCCCAGGATGGTATTATGCACTTAGCGTGCTTATGATCGATATTCAGCATTTTGTGATAGTGCACAATTCAGCTCCGTGATATCTCCTTATGTGAATTTTATGATGGGATCGGGTGGCACGCCGCCACGGTATGTTATTTGGAGCGGGTTTCCCACCGCACCAGTGTGATATTGAGTACGGTCCCCTATATCTATTTTCTGTGTTTTACTTCCTATTTTTTGAGGAAAGTTCATATTAGCTGCGTGAGTTTAGTAGTCCCTTCCTGAGTCATTTCTTATGTATCATGTTCAAGTTGTGGCCTATTGGCGCGATGTGGTATCATGTGAGACCGTTGGTCATGTTTGGGGTGATTTATTGTCTAAGCAGTTCATACTGGGTGAGACGAGATTTTTGGATCAGGGATCAGCACGATAAGATTATGCGGAATATATTAAAGGACAATTTCCATTATTTGGTTCGTAATGAGATAATGATCTAAGTCAAAAAGGAGAGATTCAATGTTTGCTTAACTCGGCAATTGGTTATGAATTTCTATACATCTCCTCCGTTGTGGTAGTATCGCCAGCATTATAGCAGGATGTATATATATATATATCATAAGGTGCACTGGGAGCATCAAATTCGTGGAATTTTGGCTATTAAGGTTCATGGAGTGTCATTGTGGTCAGATGATGAATTATGCGGTGCATGGTGCTAATTCAGCCAAGATATGAAGTTATGTTCTGGTATATCATGTGGTAGTTGATACGGTGTTTATATATTAGAACTAGGCCTCGCAGAGAAATTTCAAGAGTTGGAACTGGATTCTGAGCCTATAATATGGATAAAAGAAGAAATCTTCAGATTTGATCAAGATAATGTACTCAGCTGGGTTGTGGTAGCACGGGCAGGTGCACGAGGTGTTAAATGGTGATTTCAGATAAATCCAGAGCAGTTCTTAGCACGTTCGAGGACGAACGTCTGTTTAAGTGGGGGAGAATGTAACGACCCGACCGGTCGTTTTGAACTCTAGCGTGTCGTTCAACGGTTTGAAGTTATGAGTAGCTCCATTTCAGGTATTATGACTCGTAGGCATGGTCGGAGTTGAATTTCGGGAAGTTCGGAGTCGAATTGTAAAGAAAAGTTTCATTTCAGAAGCCTTAAGTTGGAGAAATTGACTAAGATTGGAATTTTGAGTAAACGACCTCTGAATCGCGATTTGAGGGTTCCTGCATGTTTGTATGATGATTTCGAACTTGGGCGTATGTCCTATTCGGGTTTTGGATATCCCCGGAGCGTTTTGGTGTGTATTGTGGAAGTCAGCATTTTAGAAAAAATTTCCTAAGTTTGGCTTGAAGCGCATTTTAGTGATATTGATGTTCGTTTGGGATTCCGAGCCTGAGAATAGCTCTTTATGATGATTATGGAGTTGGGAGCATGATCGGAAGTGAATCCGGATGTCCGTAGGTCATTTTGAAGTCATTTGGCTAGAGATAGAAATTTGAAGGTTTTTGAGAAATCTGACCGGAAGTGGAAATTTTGATATCGGGGTCGGAATGCGATTCCGGAAGTTGGAGCAGATCCGTAATGTCTAATATGACTTGTGTGCAAAATTTGGGGTCAATCGGATGTGATTTGATAGTTTTCGGCATCGAATGTGGAAGTTTGAAATTTCAAGTTCTTAAAGTTTGAAGTTTAGTGCGATCTGTGGTTTCGACGTTATTTGATGTGATTTGAGGTCTCGACTAAGTCTGTGATATGTTTTCAGAAGTTGTAGCCCTTTGTGTCTAGTTTCTAGTAAAGTAAATTATTTAGAATTTGGATTTTTGTACAAAGAGATATGTCTGTTACACTACAGGGTGTCCGGGAAGATGAAGAAGAAATTTGTGTTGCACAGAGCTGACTTTGGCAGCTTATATCTGGAAATATATAAGGAATTGGGAGATGACCAAAACATGAAAGTTATAGATCTTGGAGTCTAGTTTTCAGAACATTAAATCTTTTGTATTTGGAGTTTTTTGCAAAAGGTTATGACCATTCTACTAGAGGCTTTCCGGAAGAGCCGGACATTTGTTCTTCGCGATCGAAATGAGTAAATACCTGGGCAGAAGTTATATATCGAGGTTTCGGCCATTTTTAGCATATTTGGAGCTATGAAACTCGGATTGAAGCGATTTTTGAGGCGATTTTGACCATATAATGTGGTAAGTGTTTTCTTCACAATTTTGAGTTAAATACATGTGTATATATGGATTAGAACATGGAAATTAGTTGAGATTGGAATTTTTGGAGGGAAAACCTAGAAATTGTATTTTTGATTTCTACCCCGAATTTGAGCATGGAATTTAGAGTAAATTGTAAACTTGAGCTAGTAAGGCTATGGGTAGAGTTTATCTTCGAGAAATTTCGGAATCCGGGCACGTGGGCCCGAAGGCATTTTGGTCAATTCCCTGAGCGGAGTTGGGAAATTATATAATTTGAATTGTTGCAAATACTAGAGTGTATTTTCATTGATTAGTCGTTATTTGGATAGTTTTGGGTCGTTGTGCGTCCATTGGAGTCGTCGGAAGGGCTTGGAAGCCGGTTATGGAATTTCGGAGCGAGGTAAGTCTCTTTTCTAACTTTGTGAGGTGGAATTGTCCCCCTAGGTAAACTAATTAAATATGTGCTACTATCTGCGAGGGCTACGTACGCAAGAGGTGACGGGAGTCCGTGCGTTGCTACTATTATGCCATGTCCGGGTAGTCTAGGACCCACTAACATGCTTTACTTGTCGTACTTGTGACCTTGTCAATAAAATATCATGTGATCCTGCAAATAATATTAGACTGATAATGATATTGAATTGGTAATTTAATTCCTAAGAAGGCTAGAGTGTACCTTTCTTAATCATTTAGAAAGAGAATTGATTCCTCCGTGGATAATTGTATTCCTGATAAGTCTATATTATTGAATATTATTAAACTTGGCAAATGAGTTTCAAAGTAAAGATTTAAATGCTATTTTTCGTGTTCCTTTAAGAAGAATTTTACCACTTTCCCGGGTAACTGCTTTCGATAAAAATGTAGACTTATTGTTTGAATATGTGTATCTATAGGTGCCTGAGTCGCATTATGATTCGCGAGCAGGATAACTCTGTATTTATGTATAAATGTGTCGCATGATCGATTCGCGAGAGGGGAATATAGAAGCATCTATGGTTCGAGTCGTTCAACCCTCGAAAATGCACAGTTTATTATTGTTGGTCCACGCAGTTCGACCCTCGGCACTTTGTTTGCGCGTGATAATTGCTGCGTATTTTCTGTGATTTATACATGTTTATCGGCCTAAGGAAATTCTTAATTGCAAGTTAAAAAAGAAGAAGAATTGATGTGTAAAATGAGAAACAAGTATGATGTTTCTTATCCCTGATTATGATTTTAATTGTCAACTGAAATGACGAAGATTTAAAGTGTTAAATGTGGAAGAAGTTGATATTATTTATTCCTGATTTTAATAAATTGCCTATGACACTCATGCTTAGTGTCTCACTTGATTATACTAAATTGAGTTCTAGCAAGTGTCTAATTCGACCTCTTCTCACTACCTCTCTAAGGTTAGGCGGGATACTGAGTACACATTGTTTTCGTACTCATGCTACACTTGCTGTGCATTTCTATTGCACAGGTACTTTCATAGCGATGTGGCTAGTTTGGAGACTTAGGCGAGCTGCATCATCCGGAGGCGATCCGAAGCTGACAGAGTCTCCCTCATATTGTATTTATTTTCGTTTTAAATTCCTTGTCCAATTTGTATTTCGGACAAGCTTTGTAGTATTTGTGAAATTCTTAGAATTTGCTCATGTACTTGTGTCACCGGGTTCTGGGATGTGTTTGGGATGTATTTTATAAAAATAAAATATTAAACTGTTGTATTTACTTAGCGGATTTTATTCAGTTATCATGAAATAAAGTGAAATGTAATGATTTCCAAAATGCTAAAATGGGAAATTTAACTTAACTATTTAATGATTGGCTTGCCTGACAATGGTGTCCAGCGCCATCACGACCTTATGAATTTTGGGTCGTGACATTAACATTCATTCACAATCTCACGCACGGCATCGCCCTTCGTGCTTGTACGCTCTTCCTCACCCAAACACATCAAATGATAGCAGTCCAATAACAGAGTAAATAGAAATAGTCCACAGTGGAATTAATTCCATCCCTGCAAGGGAAACAACTATATCCAATCTCACTTAGTACATAATTTCACATAAAATCTTCAAATGAAAATAATACTCAACACTTATTCAACATCAAGGAATTTCCACCGACATGGATAACTATAAAGTGAAACTCAAATATTACTTACGAAAAAACACATAAATCACAATATTCGACTCACGAACATGCTTGACATCAACGTAAAGGTACTCGTCACCTCACATCTACGTCGAACATGATACTTACACATAGAAAATAGGACACACAATCTATTCCCTCAAGCTAAGGTTAAGCCAAACACTTACCTCCAATTCCACGACCAAACTCAAGCCTCGATTACCGCTTTCCCTTTTGAATTTGACTCCAATTCACTTGTATCTAGACATATTCAACTCAATAACATCAATAAATGCCAAACAATTCCATCCCAATGCTTAATTATAGGTTTTACATCATTCTTCCCAAAAAGTCAAGAATCGACCCCGGGCCTGCTTGGTCAAAACACGAGGTTCGGACCAAAACCCGACCACCCATTCACCCACGAGCCTGAATATGTAATTAGTATCGAAATCCGACCTCAAAACGTGGTCTAAATTCCAATTATTCAAAAAGCCCTAACTCTACCCAAATCCCCAATTTTCTACCATTAAAACCCTAGAATTCTTGATAAAAGTTGATCAAAATCATTAGGAAATTGAAGTAAACTAGTTAGGGGTCACTTACCTATGATTTGGGAAGAAACTCTCTTGAGAAAATCGCCCTTGGTCTCCTATTTTTGTGAAGAAATGAAAATGAAATCGGATGAAACTCTAACTTAAACACACTGTCCGACCCTCGCACCTGCGATGCATAAGCACAGGTGCGGAAAATCCATTGCACCTGCAGAATGGGCAAGGCCACTGGGGGCCGCACCTGCGGAGGTGCATCTGCATCTGCGAAACCGCTTCTGTGGAGCTTTCGTCGCACTTGCGGAAAGGGGCTGACTAGGGCTGGACCACACCTGCGGCTGGGGGTCCGCACTTGCGGTCTCGCACCTGCGGCCCTAGGCTCACAGGTGCGGCCACACTAGAACTAGTGCACCAGTAGTGATTCTCAAACTCTAAACACCCCGGAACCTACCCGATACTCACTCGAGCCCTCGGGGCTCCAAACCAAACATGCACACAACCTCAAAAGCATCCTACGGACTTACTCGTGCAATCAAATCGCCAAAATAACATCTTAAACAACGAGTTTAGCACTAGAATCAAAGAAAAATGTCAAAAACTTTCAAAGTTTCAAGTTTCACAACTACGGGTCCGAATCACGTCAAATGACCTCCGTTTCTTACCAAATTTTACAGACACAACTCAAATATCATATTGAACTTGTACCGGACTCTGGAACCAAAATACGGGCCTGATACCATAAATTTCAAATATAACCAAATTTCCAAAAACTCTTATATTTTCAGTAAATCAACTTCTTTCAAAAATTCATTTCTCGGGCTTGGGACCTCGGAATTTGATTCCGAGCGTACGTTCAAGTCCCATATTTAACTACGGACCCTCCGGGATCATCGAATCACAGGTCCTGGTCCGTTTACCCAAAATATTGACCGAAGTCAACTTAAATTCAATATCAAGGCCAATCTAGCATTTTCTCAGTTTGTCACATAGAAGCTTCCCGGATATACGCCCGGGATGTGCACGTAAAACGAGGTGAGATAAAAGGAGCTTTTAAGGCCTCGAAACATAGTTTTGACTTATAAATGAGAGATGACTTTTTGTGCCATCACATTCTCCACCTCTAAAACAACCGTTCATCCTCGAACGTACATAGAAAAGTACCTGAATCAGGGAAAAGATGGGGATATCGGCTCCGTATATCGGACTCAGAATCCCAGGTAGCTGCCTCGGCAGGCTGACCTCCCCACTGGACACGAACCGAAGGATAACTCTTCGATCTCAACTGACGAACCCGCCGGTCTAATATGGCTATCGGATCCTCCTCATAGATCAAATCCTTGTTCAACATGACACTGCTAAAATCTAACACATGGGTTGGATCCATCACGGTCCCGACGGTGGAAAATTCTATTTATCTTATTCCTTTATTAGTACCAAATAATATGTGGAAAGACAACACTAACATATATAGAAGTAAAAAAGGGAGCAAGGTATATAAACTCAATGATTCCTTTACGAACATTCACAAAAACCAATCCCAGAATTTTGGGGTCACAAACTCACGGATTATCTACAAATAATACATATAACAGTCTGAATGAAATAAGTACATCTGTTTCTGAAATAATAGTATACGGAGACAAATAATACAACGAGAAATAAGCAGTTACGCATAAAGGAAAAGGGGAACATGTTGAGGGGAGGAAATATCGAATAATGAAAATAACGAGGTAAGACACAATTTAGATATTAATTTAAGCAGCAGAATAGAAATACGAAAACAAGTGCACGACATCACCCTTCGTGCTTTTACTCTCGTCCTCACCATCACAATCAATATATTCGGCACGGCATCACCCTTCGTTCTTTTACCTCACAATATCATGGCACGACATTATCCTTCGTGCATTATCTCTCATATCATGGCACGACATCACCTTCCGTGCTCTTAAAATCACAATATCGCCACGGCATCACCCTTCGTGCATTAGCATTCACTCACAATCTCACGCACGGCATAACCCTTCGTTCTTTTGCACTCTTCCTCACCCAAACACATCAAATGATGGCAGTCCAATAACGGAGTAAAAAGAAATAAAACCATAACGTCCCGGCAAGGATGTCCACAATGGAATTAATACCATCCCGACAAGGGAAACAACTATATCCAATCTCACTTAGTACATAATTTCACATAAAAATCTTCAACTGAAAATAATACTCAACACTTATTCAACATCAAGGAATTTCCACCAACATGGATAACTATAAAGTGAAACTCAAATATTACTTACGAAAAACCACATAAATCACAATATTCGTCTCACGGGCATGCTTGACACCAACATAAAGGTACTCGTCACCTCACATATACGTCGAACATGATACTTACACAGAGCAAATAGGACACACCACCTATTCCCTCAAGGTAAGGTTATGCCAAGCACTTACCTCCAATTCCACGACCAAACTTAAGCCTCGATTACCACTTTCCCTTTTGAATTTGACTCCAATTCACTTGTATCTAGACATATTCAACTCAATAACATCAATAAATGCCAAACAATTCCACACAACGCTTAATTATAGGTTTTACATCATTCTTCCCAAAAAGTCAAGAATCGACCCGGGGTCCGCTTGGTCAAAACACGAGGTTCGGACCAAAATCCGATCACCCATTCACCCACGAGCCCGAATATGTAATTAGTCTCAAAATCCGACCTCAAAACGAGGTCTAAATTCTAATTCAAAAAGCTCTAACTCTACCCAAATCCCCAAATTTATACAATTAAAACCCTAGAATTCTTGTTAAAAGTTGATGAAAATCATTAGGAAATTAAAGGAAACTAGTTAGGGGTCACTTACCTATGATTTGGGAAGAACCTCTCTTGAGAAAATCGCCCTTGGTCTCCTATTTTTGTGAAGAAATGAAAATGAAATCGGATGAAACTCTAACTTAAACACACTGCCCGACCCTCGCACCTGCGGTGTCTGGGTTGCACCTGCAGTGCCTGGGTCGCACTTGCGGTGCCTGGGTTGCACCTGTAGTACCTGGATCGCACCTGCAGAAATGGGCAAGGCCGCTGGGGGCCTCACTTTCGGAGGTGCATCCGCATTTGTGAAACCGCTTCTGCGGAGCTTTCGTCGCACCTGCGGAAATGGGCTAACTGGGGCTGGACGACACCTGCGGCTGGGGGTCCGTACCTGCGTTCTCACACCTGCGGCTCTAGGCTCGTAGGTGCGGGCACACCAGAACTGGTGCACCAATAGTGATTCTCAAACTCTAAACACCCTGGAACCTACCCGATACTCACCCGAGCCCTCGGGGCTCCAAACCAAACATGCACACAACCTCAAAAACATCCTACAGACTTACTCATGCGATCAAATCACCAAAATAACATCTTAAACAACGAGTTTAGCACTAGAATCAAAGAAAAATGTCAAAAACTTTCAAAGTTTCAAGTTTCACAACTACGGTCCGAATCACGTCAAATGACCTTCGTTTCTTACAAAATTTTACAGACACAACTGAAATGTCATATTGAACCTGTACCGGGCTCCGGAACCAAAATACGGGTCCAATACCGTAAATTTCAAATATAACCAAATTTCCAAAAACTCTTATATTTTCAGTAAATCAATTTCTTTCAAAAATTCATTTCTCGGGCTTGGGACCTCGGAATTCGATTCCGGCCATATGCCCAAGTCCCATATTTTCCTACGGACCCTCCGGGACCGTCGAATCATGGGTCCAGGTCCGTTTACCCAAAATGTTGACCGAAGTCAACTTAAATTCAATATCAAGGCTAATTTAGCATTTTTCTCAGTTTGTCACATAGAAGCTTCTCGGATATACACCCTGGCTGCGCACAAAAAAATGAGGTGCGATAAAAGGAGGTTTTAAGGCCTCAAAACACAGTTTTGACTTATAAATGAGAGATGACTTTTGGTTCATCACAATAGTCATTAAATTAAAGTAGCTTTATAGCCTGTTTGGCCAAGCTTCTAAAATTAGCTTTTTTTGAGAAGTGCTTTTCTCAAAAGTACTTTAAAAAAAATTGCTTTTGGTGAGAAGAAGTTTGTGTTGGCTAATTAATTTGAAAAATAATTTTGAACAATAATTAGTGTTTGGCCGATCTTTTGAAAAGTGCTTCTAAGTGTATTTTTCTCAAAAGTGCTTCTCAGAAAAGTGCTTTTGGAAAGAAGCTACTGTTTTCTGCTTCTCCTCAAAAGCATTTTTTTTGTAACGACCTGACCGGTCGTTTTGAGCTCTAGCGCATCGTTTAGCGGTTTGAAATCATGAGCAGCTCCACTTCAGGTATTATGACTCGTAGGCATGGTCGAAGTTGAATTTCGGGTAGTTCGGAGTCAAATTGGAAAGAAAATTCTCATTTTAGAAGCCTTAAGTTGGAAAAATTGACTAAGATTGGAATTTTGAGTAAATGACCTCCCAATCAGGATTTGAAGGTTCCAGCAGGTTTGTATGATGATTTCGGACTTGGGCATATGTCCGTATCGGGCTTTGGATAGTCCAGAAGCGTTTCGGCGTATATTGTGGAAGCCAGCATTTTGAAGAAATACCCCAAGTCTGGGTTGAAGTGCATCTCTGTGATATTGATGTCCTTTTGGGATTTCGAGCCTGGGAATAGCTCCGTATGATGATTCTGGAGTTGGGAGCACGATCAGAACTGTAACGACCCGATCGGTCATTTCACGTTATCGGGCCCCGTTCCCCTAAATGAAACTTCCCATAGCCGCTTATTGTGATTTATGACTTGCGGGGGTAGGTGGTTCGGGATTCGGAAGTGTTTAGAGTGCTATAGGAACACTTGGTTCCTTAAGGTTGGCCTTTAAGGCCAAGTTTGACTTCGGGCAACATTTTGGGTAAACAACCCCGAAATCAAGTTTCGACGGTTCCGGTAGCTTCGGCGCCCAATATTAAAATAAGAAGTTCCTTAAGTTCCTATTGTGGTTTGGAATGTGTTTTTGTGTTACCGAGGTTCGAAAGGAATTCCGAGACTACGAATAGTTCTGTTATGTCATTTATGACATGCCTGCAAAATTTGGTGTCTTCCGCGTAGTATAGGTCGGTTCGACGCGTTGTTAGCGAAGTCAAGAAAACTTAAAGTTCCTAAGTTTGGTCCTAGGGGTTTTGAGGTGTGATTTTGAGTTTTAGCGTTGTTTTGGGTGTTCCGAAGGCTCGAGCGAGTCCGTATTACAATTTGGGACTTGTTGGTATATTTGGACGGGGGCTCGGGTGGGCCCAGGTGCCTCCCGGACACCACACGAGGCCAAAAAATTAGCTAAAATAGCTGCTGGTGCACCTGTTATGGTGTGACCGCAGGTGCGGTTGCCCAGTCGCAGGTGCGACACCCAGCGGGCAGGCCGTTTCTCGCAAGTGCGGATAAAGTTCCGCAAGAGAGGAGCCCCAGGTGCGGTCTCCACTCCGCAGGTACGGGCCCAGGCTTCCTCGTCCATTTACACAGGTGCGAGCCTTGGCTCGCAGGTTCGAGACCGCATGTGCGGTCCTCGAGCCGCAGGTGCAGAAACACTGTTCAGACAATGTATTTTTATACACGGGATTCAACTCATTTTCCTTATCTCATTCTTCTTCCTTGGGGAGATTTCCACCATTTTAGAGGGGAAAACGACTTGGTTATTGAAGGTAAGTAAATTCTACTCTAATATTAGCTTCATGCATGAATTCCTAGTTAAGTTTAATCACATAATTAGTGAAAAAGCAAGAATGGGGTAGTAACCTAAGGCTTTCGATAATTTGAGAATTTACCCATGAATTAGCTATGAAATCAAGTAAAAATCGTATATTAATGATCCTTAAACTATGGGTGAGTGTTTCCTTCGAGAATTTTTAGAATCCGAGCATGCGGGCCCGGTGTTGGATTTTAGAATTTCTTCAAGAATGGTGAATTTGACTAAGTAATAGGAGAATTCCCTGCTTTGAATATAAATTAACATATTGGTACAACATTTGGCTAGTTTCAAGTCCGTGGGTGTCAAGTTCGGGGTTTTGGGCGCATTCTTGACCCGGGGAGTAGGTGCGAAGCGAGGTGAGTCTCCTTTCTAACCTCGTAAAAGGGAACTGTCCCCCTAGGTGATTTAATGCTATATGTTATAACTGTGGGGGCTGCGTACGTACAAGGTGACGAGAGTCCGTACGTTGCGGCTATTATTGTTATGTCCGGGTAGCTAGGCTTACACCATGTTTTATGTTTTCCTTGAAATGTATTATATGCTTAGTGAGTTAATGGTGTATGCGGCTTGTTTTCCTGAGATCATGGATTTTAAGTAATTTTTCACGAAAAGTAATTGATGAATAATAAATATGTGGATTGTGTGTGCATGTGACCGCTTCGCAATTGACATTCCGTGAGCGGAGTGTTGTTTCCCCCACTCTCATGGGAGCGGGCCATACGCCACAGCGAGATAGAAAGATATATACATATTATGGTTCAGGCCGTTCGACCCTCGGCAGTGCACAAATATGATCATTATGATGGCTCAGGCCGGTTGTCCTTATCCTGTATGCGCATGTTAAATTGTTAAGAATTTTGTTATGGATTTTGAGTGTTCAGATAAATTTTTAAAGGAACGAAAATAATAATGAGATAGAAATTGTATATTTACTTTCAGTATTTATTTGAATCACTGTTATTCTAAATGTTACTGCTTTTATCATCCTTGTACGTCTGTTACTGATATTATATATTGCTAATCATTTTATTGGACCTTAGTGAGTGTCAAGTCGACCTCTCGTCACTGCCTCTTCGAGGTTAGACGGGATACCCACTGGGTACATATTCGTTTATGTACTCATGCTGCACTCTATACTTAATTGTACAGGTTCTGAGGCTGGTGCATCTGGTTATCAGATCAGAGCTCGATTCTGATCTTAGTGGGAACCGACTTCACGGTGAGCTGCTTCTCCTGACGATCCTCGGCAACACCTTGGAGTTTTCTTTTGCTTATTTCCTTTCTATTCCTTTCAGACAGTAGGATGGTATATTATATTTTGTACATTCTGTTAGTATGCCCGTAGGACTTGTGACACTAGTTCCTGGCACACACGTAGTTGTTATCTTGGTTTACGGGTCTGTATATATATATATATATATATATATATATATATATATTGGCTCATTCCTCTTCACGACTGTTTGATTAAAATTGGCTATTTATCCTTGTCAAATCAAGTTTTATCTTTTAAAAACTGAGTATATTTTAAAGTGTTTAATCTAATAAGAAAGAACCTTTAGTAAATTAAGAGTCGGCTTGCCTGACCCCGCTGTTGGGCACCATCACGACCTCGGTTAGGATTTTGGGTCGTGACAACATGGTATCAGAGCACTACGTTCACGTAGGTCTCACAAGTCACAGGCAAACCTAGTAGATTCTTGTAGATCTGTATGGAGACGTCTGTACTTATCTTTGGGAGGCTATAGGGTGTCAGGAAAACCTCTCATTCTTTTTATTCTATCGTGCAGTCAATGGTTTACTAAATTTCATTCTTCTATTCTCTCACAGATGGTGAGGACGCGTGCATCCGAGGTTCCAGACCCGGGAGGGGCCGCTACCCCCATTGTTCGAGTCCATGGCAGAGGCCGGGGGAGGGAACTGGCCTAAGGTAGGGGATGAGGGCGTCCCCGAGCTATTCCAGTCATACCACCACCAGAGGACCCTAATATAGAGGAGCAGGGTGAGGTGCCCCTAGCAGGTCCTGCTCCAGTGGACTTTATGACAGCGCCAGGATTCCAGGAGATCATGGGCCGTATGATGCGGTTCATGGACACTATATCCCAGGCTGGTTTATTTCCAGCGGATCCTGCCACATCTCAGGCAGGAGGGGGAGCCCATACCCCTACTGCCCACGCTGCAGGCCAGACAACACTTCATCATAGCCCGGGTACACTTCCCGTGGGTGGGGCCCAGCCTGTAGCAGCAGCACCTGGGCCCAGACCAGCTGTGGACGGTGATCCGTAGAAGTTATTGGATAGATGGACTCGGTTTCAGCCTCCAGTCTTCGGGGGTGAGCGGGGCGAGGATGCCCAGGACTTTATTGATAGGTGCAGGGACAGACTGCACAACATGAGGATACTGGAGTCCCATGGAGTGGACTTCACTACCTTCCAGCTAGAGGGCAGAGCTCGCAGATGGTGACAGTCGTACATTCTCAGCAGGCCATCATATTCTCCTTCTATCACCTGGGAGCAGTTCGCTCAGATGTTTCTAGACAGGTATATACCACCCTCTGAGAGGGAAGAGATGCGATATCAGTTTGAGCAGGGACAGATGTCAATGACATATTATAAGGCTAGATTCTCAGGGTTGTCTCGCCATGCACTTATTATATTGCCTGCCGATGCTGAGAGAGTGCGAAGATTTGTAGCAGGGCTGCACTCAAGTATTAGGGCCAACATGGCCCGAGAGGTGGAGATGGGGACTCCCTATCAGCTGGGGTCGTGATAGCACGTCGGATTGAGGGATATCGATTAAGAGGCAGAGAGAAGGGTCAGCAGGACAAGAGGGCCAGATTCTCCGGGGATTTCAGAGGTGCCCCAGTTAGGGGCAGAGGTTAGTTCAATAGAGGTCAGCCCAGCAGGCCTCCATATTCAGCACCCCCACCACCTCCCCGAGGTGTTCCAGCGAGGGCTCATTTCAGCGTTATGCCAGAGCGTTCCTACCGCCCTCCTGCTATTCAGAGTTTACCCAGTGGTTATCCTAGTTATTCGAGATCCCCCAGTCCTTACTTTAGTGCTATGCAAGAGAGTGCACATCGCTCTCCGGCCATTCAGGTTTCCTCTTCGGGGCAGCATGCTATGATACCCGGAGGGTGTTATGAGTGTGGGGATCCAGGTCATATGAAGAGGCATTGTCCCAGGTTTCGGGGCAAAGCGGTACATCAGGGTTTTCAGCCTATGGGTCCAGCACTAGCAGTCTAGCCACCTAGAGGTGGGGGACAGGTCGGTAGGGGTCGTCCTAGAGATGGAGGCTAGTCAGGGGGAGGTCAGCCAACTCTTGTTCGTTCTGGCGGGGCTCAGTCTTCATGTGCTCCAGCTAGATTCTATGCTATCTCGGCCAGATCAGATGCAGTAGCCTCAGATGCCGTGATCACAGGTATTATTACAGTATATGGTAGAGAGGCATCGATATTATTTGATCCATGATCCACTTATTCCTATGTTTCGGTCTTATTTTCTCATTTTCTGGATGTCCCTCGTGATTCCTTGGGTTCTCCTATTTATGTGTCCACTCCCATGGGCGATTCTGTGGTTGTAGACCTAATTTGTCGGTCCTGTGTGATTTCATTTTGTGGGTTTGAGACTCGAGCGGATCTCTTATTGCTCGACATGGTTGATTTCCAGATTATCTTGGGCATGGATTGGCTATATCCTTATCATGCCGTGCTATATTCCCATGCCAAGACAGTTACTTTAGCCATGCCCGAGTCACCTAGGCTGGAGTGGAGAGGTTCCTCAATTAGTACAGCCAACCGGGTTATTTCATTCTTGAAGGCCCGACATATGGTCGAGAAGGGTTGTCTGGCCTATTTTGCTTATGTGCGGGACACCACCGCGGAGTCTCCGATGATTGATTCAGTGCCAGTTGTTCGAGAGTTTGCTGATGTATTTCCTTCGGATCTTTCGGGCATGCCTCCAGATCGTGATATTGATTTCTGCATTGATTTAGCTCCAGACACCTCGCCTATATCTATTCCTTCGTACCGTATGGTTCCGCAAGAGTTGAAGGAGTTGAAGGAGCAGCTTGAGGAGTTATTGGCTAAGGGGTTGATCAGGCCGAGTGTATCTCCGTGGGGTGCTCCAGTTCTATTTGTAAAGAAGAAGGATAGGTCTATGAGGATGTGTATTGATTACCGCCAGCTGGACAAGGTCACCATTAAGAACAAGTATCCTTTGTCGCGCATCAATGATTTGTTTGACCAGTTGCAAGGTGCTCGTGTGTTTTCTAAGATTGAATTGAGATCGAGGTATCATCAGTTGAGGATTCGGGCTTCAGATGTTTCGAAGACTGCTTTTCGTACGAGATATGACCATTATGAGTTCTTGGTGATGTCCTTTGGGTTGACTAATGCTCCAACGACATTCATGGACTTGTGAATAGGGTGTTCAGGCCGTATATTGATTCCTTTGTCATTGTCTTCATTGATGACGTTTTGATTTACTCACTTAGCCTGGGGGAGCACGAGCTGCATTTGAGAGTTGTGCTCCAGACTTTGCAAGAACAAAAGCTATATGCTAAGTTATCCAAATGTGAGTTCTGGTTGGATTCCGTGGCATTCTTGGGGCATGTGGTATCCAGAGAGGGTATCAAGGTTGATCCTAATAAGATCGAGGCAGTTCAGATTTGGTCGCGTCCTACTTCAGCTACAGAGATCAGGAGCTTTTTGGGCCTAACATGCTATTATCGCCAATTTGTGGAAGGGTTCTCTTCTATTGAAGCTCCATTAACTAGATTGAATCAGAAGAATGCCCCATTTCGATGGTCTGACGAGTGTGAGGCGAGCTTTCAGAAGCTAAAGACAGCATTGACCTCAACACCAGTTCTAGTATTTCCTTCTGGTTCTGGGATGTATATAGTATATTCTGATGCTTCGCGTGTTGGCTTAGTGTGTGTATTGATGTAGGAGGGGAGAGTTATTGCTTATGCTTCAGGCCAGCTGAAGGTTCATGAGAAGAATTATCCTGGGCATGATTTGGAGTTGGCAACAATTGTTCATGCTCTTAAGATTTGGAGGCACTACTTGTATGGAGTGTCCTGTGAGGTTTATACAGACCACCGTAGCTTGCAGCACTTATTCAAGCAGAAGGATCTTAATTTGAGGCAGCGCAGATGGCTTGAGTTGTTGAAGGATTATGATATCACCATTCTTTATCACCCGGGCAAGGCAAATGTGGTAGCAGATGCTTTGAGCATGAAGGCGGAGAGTATGGGTAGCTTGGTTTATACTGTTGCAGAGGAGAGACCTCTAGCCTTGAACATTCAGTCCTTGGCCAATCGCTTGGTGAGATTAGACCTTTCAGAGCCTCGTCGAGTTTTAGCACATGTGGTTGCTCAGTCTTCGTTATTAGGGGAGATTAAGGCCCGCAGTTCGATGATCCGTATTTGGTTGAGCTACGAGAGACAGTGGTACAAGGTAGGTCCAAGGAGGTTATTATTGGAGAGGATGGTGTTCTGAGACTTCAGAGTCGCTTATGTGTTTCTAAGGTTGATGGCCTGAGGGAGAGGAATCAAGAGGAGGCACACAGTTCTCTGTATTCTGTTCATCCTGGTGCTACGAAGATGTATCATGATTTGAATCAGCATTACTAGTGAAGGAGAATGAAGAAGGAAATTTTGGAGTATGTGACTAGGTGTCTTAATTGCTAGTAGGTGAAGTATGAGCACTAGAGGCCAGGTGGCCTACTTCAGTAGATGCCCATTCCTGAGTGGAAGTGGGAGCGCATCACTATGGACTTCGTGGTTGGGTTGCCTCGGACCTTGCGGAAGGTCGACGTAGTTTTCTCATTGTGGATAGATTGATCAAATCGCCACATTTCATTCTAGTGGCTACTACATATACTTCTGAGAGGTTGGCACAGATCTACATTCGGTAGATAGTCCGATTTCATGGTGTGCCGGTGTCCATTATATCAGATCGAGGTCCTCAGTTCACCTCGCACTTCTGGAGAGCATTGCATAGTGAGATGGGTACCCAGATGGGTCTCATCATAACATTTCACCCTCAGACCGATGGTCAGTCAGAGCGTACAATTCAGATATTGGAGGACATGCTCAGGGCATGTGTGATTGACTTCGGAGGTCAGTGGGACCAGTTCTTGCCTTTGGCCGAGTTTTCTTACAATAATAGTTATCAGTCCAGCATTGAGATGGCACCATTTGAGGCTTTGTATGGTCGGCGATGTCGTTCTCCTATCGGGTGGTTTGAGCCTAGCGAGGCTAAGTTATATGGCACCGAACTGGTGATGGATGCTTTGGAGAAAGTGAAGTTGATTCAGGAGAGGCTCCGCACAGCACAGTCTAGACAGAAGAGTTACGCGGATCAGAGGGCATGTGATGTACCGTTTATGGAGGGATATAGGGTCCTGTTGGAAGTCTCACCTATGAAGGGTATTATGAGGTTTGGGAAGAAGGGCAAGCTGAGCCCTAGGTTTATAGTCCCTTCGAGGTGTTGAGGCGAGCTGGGGAGGTTGTTTATGAGCTGGCCTTGCATCCCAGTTTATCAGGAGTTCATCCAGTTTTTCATGTATCCATGCTCCGGAGGTACCACGCCGACATCTCTCACGTGGTTGATTTCAACACTATTCAGTTGGATGAGAGGTTGGGCTACGAGGATGAGCCAGTTGCTATTATTGACAGACAGGACCGCCAGTTGAGGTCCAAGAGAGTTTCTGCCGTAAGTGTCAAGTGGAAGGGCCAACCAGTTGAGGAGGCGACCTGGGAGTCCGAGGAGGACAGGCGGAGCAGATATTCACACTTATTCAGCACTTCAGGTACGATTCTAGACCCGTTCGAGGATGAACGTTTGTTTAAGAGGTGGAGAACGTAACGACCCGACCGATCGTTTTGCGTTATCGGGCCCCATTCCCCTAAATAAAACTTCCCATAGCGGCTTATTGTGATTTATGACTTGCGGGGGTGGGTGGTCCGGGATTTGGAAGTGTTTAGAGTGCTATAGGAACACTTGGTTCCTTAAGGTTGGCCTTTAAGACAAAGTTTTATTTCGGTCAACATTTTGGGTAAATGACCCCGGAATCGAGTTTCGACGGTTCCGGTAGCTTTGTATGACAATTTTGGACTTGGGCATATGTTCGAAATGGGTTTTGAATGACCCGGGAGCGTTTCGGCGCTCAATATTGAAATAAGAAGTTCCTTAAGTTCCTATTGTGGTTTGGGACGTGTTTTTGTGTTATCGAGGTCCGAACAGAATTCCAACCGGGAATAGTTCTGTTATGTCATTTATGACTTGCCTGCAAAATTTGGTGTCATTCCAGGTAGTATAGGTCGGTTCGGCGCGTTGTTAGCGAAGTCAAGAAAACTTAAAGTTCCTAAGTTTGGTCCTAGGGGTTTTGAGGTGTGATTTTGAGTTTTAGCATTGTTTTGGGTGTTCTGAAGGCTAGAGTGAGTCCGTATTACGATTTGGGACTTGTTGGTATATTTGGACAGGGGCTCGGGTGGGCCCAGGTGCCTCCCGGACACCACACAAGGCCAAAAACCAGCTGAAATAGTTGCTGGTGCACCTGTTCTGGTGTGACCGCATGTGCGGTTGGCCAGTCGCAGGTGCGGGACCGCTCCTGCTGTTCCAGCCTCGTAGGTGCGACCCCTAGTGGGCAAGCCATTTCTCGCAGGTGCGGACAATGTTCCGTAGGAGTGGAGTCACAAGTGCAGTCTCCACTCCGCAGGTGCGGCCCAGGCTTCCTCGTCCATTTCCGCAGGTGCGAGACCGCAGGTGCGGTCCTTGATCCTCATGTGCGGTCCTCGATCCGCAGGTGCAGAAACACTATTCAGACAGTGTGTTTTTATACACGGGATTCAACTCATTTTCCTTATCTCCTTCTTCTTCCTTGGGGCGATTTCCACCATTTTAGAGGTGCAAACGACTTGGTTATTGAAGGTAAGTAAATTCTACTCTAATATTAGCTTCATGCATGAATTCCTAGTTACGTTTAATGACATAATTAGTGAAAAATCAAGAATAGGGTAATAACCTAGGGCTTTCGTTAAATTTGAGAATTTACCCGTGAATTAGCTATGAAATCAAGTAAAAATCGTATATTAATGATCCTTACGCTATGGGTGAGTGTTTCCTTCAAAATTTTTTAGAATCGGGCCGTTCGACCCTCGGCAGTGCACATATATGATCATTATGATGGCTCAGGCCGGTTATCCTTATCCTGGATGCGCATGTAAAGTTGTTAAGAATTCTGTTATGGATTTTGAGTGTTCAGCCAAATTTTTAAAGGAAATAAAAGAATAATGAGAAATTGTATATTTACTTTCAGTATTTATTTGAATCAATGTTATTCTAAATGTTACTGCTTTTATCATCCTTGTACGTCTGTTACTGATATTATATATTGCTAATCATTTTATTGGACCGTAGTGAGTGCCAAGTCGACCTCTCGTCACTACCTCTTCGAGGTTAGGCGGGATGCTCACTTTGTACATATTTGTTTAGTACTTATGCTGCACTCTGTACTTAATTGTACAGGTTCTGAGGCTGGTGCATCTGGTTATCAGACCGGAGCTCGATTCTGATCTTAGTGGGACCGACTTCACGGTGAGCTGCTTCTCCTGACGATCCTCGGCAGCACCTTGGAGTTTTCTTTTGCTTATTTCCTATATATTCCTTTCAGACACTGGGATTGTATATTATGTTTTGTACATTCTGTTAGTATGCCTGTAGGACTTGTGACACTAGTTCCTGGCACACACGTAGTTGTTATTTTGGTTTACGGGTCTGTATATATATATATATTGGCTCATTCCTCTTTATGACTGTTTTGATTAAAACTGGCTATTTATCCTTGTCAAATCATGTTTTATCTTTTAAAAACTGAGTATATTTTAAAGTGTTTAATCTAATAAGAAGGAACCTTTAGTAAATTAAGAGTCGGCTTGCCTGACCCCGCTGTTGGGTGCCATCACGACCTCAGTTAGGATTTTGGGTCGTGACAGGAAGTGAATTCAGATGTCCGTATAGGGGTGTGCATTTGAATCGGTTTATCGATAAATCGAATTGATTATTTGTTATCGGTTTATCGATTTATCAATTTAGATTTTGAAATTTTTCTATTGAGTTATCGATTTCGATTTCGATTTCGATTTTGTCCTCTTCGGTTATCGTTTTATCGATAAATCGATAAGATATACTAAAAAGACAAACATACCCTTTCCTTTATCCTAAGTCCCTAAGCCTATTATTTCCTCTACCCATTCTTCAAAGCTCGTTTCTCCCTCTTTCTCCCTCTCTCCATTTTCTTTTTTCCCTTTCCAGCTCCAGCGAACTCCCTTAGCAATTCCATTTTATTTTTTCCAGTTCAACATCGGTCCATATGAACCGCCTTTGAATTGTGAGGTACGTATTATATTACTTCTGCTGGCTGCTAAGCTTTGAAGAAATTGTTAACTCCCTTCTGTTTTTTTCATAATAACTTGTGTTCAGGTTTTGAGTTTCACTTTTCATGCAATTTGTAACACTGGTTTTTATTTTTATTTTTATAACTCTGGTTAAACTCATAATTATTCACTGATGATAAGACCTAATGTTTAATCACTAACGATATAAAGAATTCATAATTAAGTAATTTATTAAAAATGGAATAGGAAATTTGATGTTCTTCACTTCAATAGGAAACAATAGAGAAGGTTTATATTGACAGGGTTCATAGGAAACGCAGCAGACTTCATTGACAGGGTTAAACTTTATATTCAGTACTCAAGGATAAAAAGATCGAATCTCGTTTACCTGTAAATAGTAATCAGTTTCTTCACTCCATTTTCCTCAAACGAATTACCGGTGAATTTTGTCTTGTGTTATGCCAAATTATCCATGCCTCTGCCGAAGGACTACTAGTTTTCTTATTTGCAGATTCCAATTGTCCGTCCTTTGTTTAA
Source organism: Nicotiana paniculata (assembly GCA_005239505.1). NCBI lineage: Eukaryota > Viridiplantae > Streptophyta > Magnoliopsida > Solanales > Solanaceae > Nicotiana > Nicotiana paniculata. The sequence continues at coordinate 108,961 of ML307946.1, forward strand.
TTTTAATTCTCTATTTTTAGTGTTTGGACTGCTGGACAATCCTGATTAATGTGGCAACCATGGAATTTTATTACTATTAAGTAGGTTTGACTTCTAGCAATTACTAGTGTTCGTCTTATTTTAGCTTCTTTTTGTCCATATTAGTTAGGAATGATTATAGAGATATACTTTCCGTGGAATCTCGCAAATTTTCTTATTGGTGTAATCGATAAGCCCCAAAAATCGATAAATCGAAATCGAAATCGAAAAAAATGAAATCTTATTGAAATGATAACGATAAGCATATGTACAAATCGATAATCGATAAGTAATTATCGATAAGGATCAAAATCGTATCGATAAATCGAATGCACACCCCTATGTCTGTAGGTCATTTTGAAGTCATTTGGCTAAAGATAGAAATTTGAAGGTTTTTGAGAAATCAGACAGGAAGTGAAAATTTTGATATCGGGGTCAGAATGCGATTCCGGAAGTTGGATCAGGTCCCTAATGTCAAATATGACTTGTGTGCAAAATTTGGGGTCAATCTGACGTGATTTGATAGGTTTCGGCATTGGATGTGGAAGTTTGAAATTTCAAGTTCTTAAAGTTTGAATTTTAGTGTGATTTGTGATTTCGGCATTGTTTGATGTGATTTGAGGCCTCGAGCAAGTCCGCATTATGTTTTGGAACAGGATGGTGTAATTGGACGAGGTCCCAGGGGCCTTGGGTGGATTCCGGGTGGTTAACGGATCAATATTTAAAGTTGAGAAAAGGCTGAAGTTGCTGTCATCTGGTGTGACCGCACCTGCGAGGCTTGGACCGCAGGTGCGGCTTTGGCGCCGCGGGTGCGATATTTGGCTGGCTGGGCAGGGAGGGCAGGTGTGATGCAATTTCTGCACCTGCAAAGTCGCAGATGCGGGCAATGGGGCGCAGGTGCGAAGTTTGGCTGGGGCTGAGGAAGCCGTAGGTGCGGAAGTTTGGGCGCACCTGTGAAAGCGTAGGTGAGAGATTTTTATTGCAGGTGCGAAAATAGGCCTGGGCAGAATGTTTTAAAACCGGGATTATCTTGGCCATTTCTTTACTTTTCACTTGGTGTGGGCGATTTTGGAAGGCTTCAAAGGGGGGTTTTCATAATGCATTACAAGGTAAGTAAATTCCTCCCATTTTTGAGTTAGATACAACGATTATACATGAATTTGAACATGGAAATTAGTAGGGAAATGGGATTTTTGGAAGAAAAGCCTAGAAATCGTATTTTGTATTTTAGCCACGAATTTGAGCATGATATTAAGGGTAAATTGTTTATTTGAGCTAGTAAGGCTATCGGTAGGGTATCTCTTCGAAAAATTTCAGAATCCGAGCACGTGGGCCCGAGGGCATTTTGGTCAATTCACTGAGCGGAGTTGGGGAAGTATATAATTTGAATTTTTTACGAGTATTAGAATGAATTTTCATTGCTTTGCCCGTTATTTGGTAGTTTTTAGGCGTTGTGCATCCATTGGAGTCGTCAGAAGGGCTTGGAAGCCGGTTATGGAATTTCGGATCAAGGTAAGTCTCGTTTATAACTTTGTGAGGAGGAATCCCCCTAGGTGAACTAATTAAATATGTGCTGCTATCTGTGGGGGGGGGGAGGCTATGTATGCACGAGGTGACGGGAGTCCGTGCGTAGCTACTATTATGCCATGACCGGGTAGTCTAGGACCTACTAGCATGCCTTACATGTTGTACATGTGATCCTGCCCTTAATATTAGACTGTTAATGCTATTGAATCGGTAAATTATTTCCTAATAAGACTAGAATGTACTTCTCTCAATCATTTAGAAAGAGAATTGATTCCTCCGTGGATAATTGTATTCCTAATAAAGTTATATTATTGAAAATTATTAAACTAGGCAAATGAGTTTCAAAACAAAGATTTAAATGCTATTTTTTGTGTTCCTTTAAGAATAATTTCACCACTTTCCTGGGTAACTGCTTTCTTGATAAAAATGTGAACTTATTATGTGAATATGTATACATTTGAGCACCTGAGTCGCATGAATGATTCGCGAGCAGGTTAACCTTATTATTATTATGTTGAACGCGTCGCATGATCGATGCGCGAGCGGGGAAAATAGATGCATCTATGGTTTGAGTCGTTCGACCATTCGGTAGTGCACTGGTCCGTGCCGTTCGACCCTCGGCATTTCTTGCGCATGATAATTGCTGCGTATTTCCTATGATTTATATTTGTTTATTGGCCTAAGGAAATTCTTAATTTCCAGTTAAAAAAAGAAGAATTGATGTGTAAAATGTGAAATAAGTCTGATATTCTCATCCCTGATAATTATTTAAAATGTCAACTAGAATAATGAAGGTGTTAAACCGTTAAATATAAGAAGAACTGATATTCCTTATCCCTGATATTTATAAATTGCCTATGACATTCATGCTTAGTGTCTCACTTGATTATACTAAATTGACCTCTAGCAAGTGTCAAATCGACCTCTCATCACTACCTCTTCGAGGTTAGGCGGGATACTTACTGAGTTGCTGTGCATTTTTATTGCACATGTACTTTCACAACGATATGGCTGGTTTGCAGACTTAGGCGAGCTGCATCGTCCGGAGGTGATCCGCAGCTGACAGATTCCCCCTCGTATTGAATTAATTTTGTTTTAAATTCCATTGTCCAATTTTTATCTCGGACAAGCTTTGTAATGATTGTATAAATTCTTAGAAATTGCTCATGCACTTGTGACACCGGGTTTTGGGATGTGTTTGGGATATATTTGCTAAAACAAAATATTTAAACCATCATAATTACTTAACGTATTTTTGTTTAGTTATCATGTAATATAGTGAAAGGGAATGATTTCAAAATTGTTAAAACAAGAATTTATTTCAACTAATTAGTGATTGGCTTGCCTAACGATGGTGTCCGGCGCCATCACGACCTTAATAGATTTTGGGTCGTGATAACATGGTATCAGAGCACTAGGTTCCCTTAGGTCTCACGAGTCATGAGCAAGTCTAGTAGAGTCTTCCGGATCAGTACGAAGACGTCTGTACTTATCTTCAAGAGGGTACAAGGCTATTAGGAGTACTTCCCTTCTTGATTCCTCATCGTGCGATTTGATTCCTGTAAGGCTTATGCCTATATTTCATACTACTCAATCTTATACGCCGCAAAGTGCTTGCTATGAATCGGGAATTTGAGGAATTGAAATGGTGCTACGGATATGGTGCAAGTTATTTTCCATGTGAAGTTGATTGAGGCTATTGTCGTGGCCCTGCGGAAGGATAATATGTTGTTTCAACTCAATAGTTGTGTTTCTGAGAGCCTTGAGGTTATGCTCAGGTTGTGATGATGTATACGATTGGTTATCGTTCGATGTCGATATGATGATAGAACGCTTGCCCATATGTTGAGTCCTGATGAATGGTTTGAAGAGAGGTCTTCTCAGAGTGTGAATTCGAGATTTCGGTATTTTAGTTCCAGCAGAGGAAAGGCATTTTGATTATAAATGGTCCGGTTGGGGTTGATAAAGTAGTAAGACTTGGTGTTTTCAAGAAAGGTGGAGTATTCACCTGCGATGTATTAAGTTCGTCAGTGTCATGGATTCTTCGGATGCATGGGGTCAGAGTATTGTGAAGAAATATTGAAGAATTTGCTTGGCAGAGACCGTGAGAGGCGGTGGTTTAATACTGGATAAGTGTTGATAATGAAGCCAACTCGAGATAAATGATCTTCGGAGAATTTGAAGTCGTGGCGAACTGCTAGTTTAAGAGCCGCAGAGAATGATATTGAATCGAGGCAGCAATTGGGCAACATGCGACGAAGGAAGACATGTGAGAAGTTTCAGGTGGCGGCTAAATTTCTAAAAGGCGAGGTGTAAGGAACGGAAGTCAGGTGGTTGTTTAAAGGAATGAGTTTAACAAGTGGAAGAGTGGCAGCGTAGCATAGAAGTTTAGTGGTAAGACAGCTGCCTATCTTGAGGAAAAGTTTGAGAGTCTTAGTGGATGGTGATTGGGTCCACGATCTTAAGTTGAAATGTGGGTTATTTCGGCGGAAGGTTGGATACAAAATGGAGGAGTCGTTAGGAATGAAGAAAAATGCAATATGGCGGTGAATTTGAAGATGTTGTAGCGCATTTAGTGGATGTCCATGAGGAGCGGACGGACTGGTAAAATTGGTGATTTCCACAGGTGGGTTATCTCATGTGAATGGGTTAGCGGTTGCATGGTTGGCAAGTTTCTATGAGGGAACGCTGACAGGGAAAAGGATCTCAGCAGGGTCTAGAGTGGTGCAAGGAGTAGCTTTGGGCTAAGTGGGGGAGTCCCACCATCTGTAGTTGGGTTGAAGGATTGTGTTCGCATGGGGTCGCGTATTGTCGGCGTGTTGGTAAGTTATTTCAGCTAAGGGAAAGGAGTAAAATGGTGATTGCGCGTGGGATTTCAGGAATGTGTGCAAAAGTTGGCCCTATTGGACCAGGGTTGGGCTCTGAAAGATTCAGAATTTGTGCTTAAGGAATAGGCGAGTTGTAAGGGTAGTGACTCAGTCACGTGTTTCATTGAAAAGGGTGTTCATGTGTTAGATGAGCCTTGGAGTTTATTGTATTCGGGGCCAGTCAGAGTGGGTGACTCTTTATAGCGGTTCTAGTGAATTCAAAAGTTAAGAACGCAGTGTTTAAGGGTTAAATGAAGCAATATGATTAAGAATTTAGCTTTGCAGCATAATTTCATAGAGAGGGAAAGCGGCTGGAGTGCTCCATGTAATTTTCAGTGTGCAGGATAGTATTGGAGGAGTGGGAGAAATAAACTCCGGGTTGTAGAAAGATTTTTAGGACGGTATGAGACGGGTTGCGGGATTTAGGAAGCCTTGTCTCGTGAATCAAGGTCACTCGGGATGAGTGAAGGATGAGTTGCTATGAGTTGAAGGAAGTTACTATTATTCCTGAGGGAATTTAAGATGATTAAAAGAAGATAGATTGATTAGCCATGGTTGAAATGGCACATGTACGACATTGATCAGTTTCGTCAGTGTAATCAAATTATGCATGTGGATTGGGCCGGTATATGCGGGGCTTGTCGGCCGCCGTAACCTATTTGATTTGGGAGCATTCGAGTGTTATGACCTGTCAGGTGTAGGCGGATCTCGGAAGGTTTATGGTGGTTCAGACCACTACTTAAGGATTTGCGTATTGGGTGATTTTGAGAATTCACTTGAGTATTGTTATTGTTCTCTTGAATTGAGGTAAGTAAAAGGTTTCTATATGATGAAGTGTTCACCCTATTGGTGGTTTCGGAGTTATGATGGAATTTTTGCGCAATTTCATGTTGGCGTGTTAGGTGTAGTAAGCAGTGTGTAACTTTAAGTAAGGAATCGAGATTGAAGTCCAGTGTTAGCAAGGATGTCATGAGCTCGGATGAGCAAGAAAAAGTGATTTGAAAGTTCAGAGTAAGCTGGTGTTATCTTCAGTGTCACCTGAGATCGATCTTCGGTGAAAAGGGCTTTGTGCCTTGGTTATGGGTTCTTGATTTGTTTTACAGCGTTAGTGTGGCCAGTGGTGGATGTGCAGATTTTCTACCTTGTGTGGAAGGTCGTGGGAGCGTGACCACGGGAATATTGTATGAGTGTGACATGTAGTCACTTAATGGGTTGAAGATTTGGGCTGAGTATAAAGAAGTGTAATATTTCTTATTTGAGAATTTATGTCTGGAAGGCGTTTGGTTCATTTGGTTTTGGATTGTGGGGTGGTTGTCCTTGCTATGGTGGTTGTTCTTGCGTATTATGAGAGGAAGTGGGTTATTACAGACCCAGGTCAAGCTATCAGCCTAGTTCATTGCGAGCAGAATCGGCTTGAAGTGTATGAATGGATTTAAACATGATTAGGGGCTTCATGTGAGGCAGATGTGTTCATCTCAGTATAGCGCTCCTCAAGGAGGGGTGTTGGAATATCAGGTGATTGTTCCGTCTTCGTCAAATTCATGTAATATTATGATTGTGCAGTGTGAGTTGTGAAACGACTTGATAATTTCTTATGTGTTGAGGTCCCGCGTAGTGGGGATGATATGTGAGTGGGATAGCTCTTGAGATCCATAGTGTATATATATATATATATATCGCACCTCAGTTGTTCTTGAGTTTTGTAGCATATGTCTTTATCAGTCTCCCCAGGATGGTATTATGCACTTAGCGTGCTTATGATTGATATTCAGTATTCTGTGATACTGAGCAATTCAGCTCCATGTATATCTCCTTATGTGAATCTTATGTGTGGATCGGGTGGCACGTCACCATGAGTATGTTATTTGGATCGGGTTGCACGCCGCAATAGTGTGATGTTGAGTACGGTCCCCTATATTTATTTTTCTTGTGTTTTATTTCCTATTCTCTGTGGAAAGTTCCCGTAAGTTGCGTGAGTCGAGTAGTCTCTTCCTAAGTCATTTCTTATGTATCATGTTTGAGTTGTGGCCTATTGGCGCATTGTGGAGTCATGTGAGACTATTGGTCATGTTTGGGGTGATTTTTTGTCTGAGCGGTTCATACTGGGTGAGACGATATTATTGGATCAGGGATCAAGTGCGATAAGATTATGTGAAATACGTTAAAGGACAATTACCCTTATTGGTTTGTAATGAGGTGATGATTCTAGTCAAGAGGAGATATTCAATGATTTTATTAACTCGGCAGTTGATTATGAATTTCTACACACTTCCTCCGTTGTTATGGTATCGTCACCATTATAGCAGGATGTATGTATATATATTGTAAGGTGCATTGGAAGAATCAGATTCGTGGAATTTTGGCTATTAAGGTTCACGGAGTGTCATTGTGCTAATTTAGCATAGGTATGCAGTCATGTTCTGGTATATTGTGTGGTAGTTGATGCGGTGTTTATATATTCGGAATAGGCCCGACAGAGAATTTCAGGTGTTGGAACTGGATTCTGAGCTTATTATATGGATAAAAGAAGAAATCTTCAGATTTGATCAAGCTAATGTGCCCAACTGGGTTGTGGTAGCACTGTCAGGTGCACGAGGTGTTAATCAGTGATTTCAGATAACTCCATAGAAGTTCTTAGCACGTTCGAGGACGAACGTCTGTTTAAGTGGGGGAGAATGTAATGACCTGACCGGTCGTTTTGATCTCTAGCGCGTCGTTGAGTGGTTTGAAGTCATGAACAACTCCACTTCAGGTATTATGACTCGTAGGCATGGTCGGAGTTGAATTTCGGGAAGTTTGGAGTCAAATTGGAAAGAAAATTCTCATTTCAGAAGCCTTAAGTTGGAGAAATTGACTAAGATTGGAATTTTGAGTAAGCGACCTCCGAATCAGGATTTGAAGGTTCCAGCAGGTTCGTATGATGATTTTGGACTTGGGCGTATGTCCGAATCGGGCTTTGGATAATCCAGGAGCGTTTTAACGTATATTGTGGAAGTCAGCATTTTGAAAAAATTCTCTAAGTCTGAGTTGAAGTGCATCTTAGTGATATTGATGTCCATTTGGTGATTCTGGAGTTGCGAGCGTGATCAGAAGTGAATTCGGATGTCCGTAGGTCATTTTGAAGTCATTTGGCTAAAGATAGAAATTTGAAGGTTTTTGAGAAATCCGACTGGAAGTGGAAATTTTGATATCAGGGCCAGAATGCAATTCCGGAAGTTGGAGCAGGTCCGTAATGTCAAATATGACTTGTGTGCAAAATTTGGGGTCAATCGGACGTGATTTGATAGGTTTCGGCATCAGATGTAGAAGTTTGAAATTTCAAGTTCTTAAAGTTTGAATTTTAGTGCGATTCGTGATTTCGGTGTTGTTTGATGTGATTTGAGGCCTCGAGCAAGTCCGCATTATGTTTTGGAACAGTTTGGTGTAATTGGACGGGGTCCCCGGGGCCTCGGGTGGATTCCGGGTGATTAACGGATCAATATTTGAAGTTGAGAAAAGGCTGAAGTTGCTGCATCTGGTGTGACCGCACTTGCGAGGCTTGGGCCGCAGGTGCGGATTTGGCGTCGTAGGTGCGATTTTTGGCTGGCTGGACAGGGAGCACAGGTGCGATGCAATTTCCGCACCTGCGAAGTCGCAGATGCGGACAATGAGGCGCAGGTGCGATGTTTGGCTGGGTTTGAGGAAGCCGCAGGTGCGGAAGTTTGGGCGCACTTGTGGAAGCGCAGGTGCGAGATTTTTATTGCAGGTTCGAAAATAGGCCTGGGCAGAATGTTTTTAAAATCGGGATTTCTTGGTTACTTCACTTTTCACTTGGTGTGGGAGATTTTGGAAAGCTTCAAAGGGGGATTTTCATCATGCATTACAAGGTAAGTAAATTCCTCCCATTTTCGAGTTAGATACAACGATTATACATGAATTTGAACATGGAAATTAGTAGGGAGATGGGATTTTTGGAAGAAAAACCTAGAAATTGTATTTTGGAGTTTAGCCACAAATTTGAGCATGATATTTAGGGTAAATTGTATATTTGCGCTTGTAAGGCTATGTGTAGGGTATATCTTCGAGAAATTTCGGAATCTGGGCATGTGGGCTCGAGGGCATTTTGGTTAATTCACTGAGCGGAGTTGCGAAAGTATATAATTTAAGTTTGGTACGAGTATTAGAATGAATTCTCGTTGCTTTGCCCGTTGTTTGGTAGTTTTGAGGCGTTGTGCATCCATTGGAGTCGTCGGAAGGGCTTGGAAGCCGCTTATGAAATTTCAGAGCGAGGAAAGTCTCCTTTCTAACTTCTTGTGGGGGAATTGTCCCCCTAGGTGAACTAATTAAATATGTGCTGCTATTTGGGGAGGGGGGGGGCTACGTATGCACGAGGTGACGGAAGTCCGTGCGTAGCTACTATTATGCCATGTCCGGGTAGTCTAGGACCCACTAGCATGCCTTACGTGTTGTACATGTGATCTTGCCGATAATATTAGACTGTTAATGCTATTGAATCGGTAAATTATTTCCTAAGAAGACTAGAGTGTACTTCTCTTAATCATTTAGAAAGAGAATTGATTCCTCCGTGGATAATTGTATTCCTTATAAAGTTATATTATTAAAAATTATTAAACTTAGCCAATAAGTTTCAAAACAAATATTTAAATTGTTATTTTTGTGTTCCTTTAAGTAGAATTTCACCACTTTCCTGGGTAACTGCTTTCTTGATAAAAATGTGAATTTATTATGTGAATATGTGTACATATGAGCACCTGAGTCGCAGGTATGATTCGCGAGCAGGTTAGCCTTATTGTTATTATGTTGACCGCGTCGCATGACCGATTCACGAGCGGGGAAAATAGATGTATCTATGGTTCGAGCTGTTAGACCCTTCGGCAGTGCACAATTTATTATTATTGGTCCGCGCCATTCGACCCTCGGCATTTCTTGCGCATGATAATTGTTGTGTATTTATGTAACGACCCGGTCTGTCGTTTTAAGAATTAGCGCCCCGATCCCCTATTAACCGCTTCTCCCATGTCTAATTATGTTATTGGAACTTGTCGGAGCATTGAGTGATGAAATCCAGGGTGATTTTTGACACAAAGTCCATAAATGCAGAATTTAGCTTTAGAAATGTGGCCGTAGCTGGAGCTGTGTGAAGAAGGATTTGGAAGGGAATTCCGTCGACTCCGTTAGCTCCGTTAGGTGATTTCGGGATTAGGAGCGTGTTCAGGATGTGTTTTCGAGGTCGGCTGTGGATTTAGGCTTGAATTGGCGAAAGTTAGAATTTCGGCGATTTCGGCCGATAGGTGAAATTTTGATATCGGACTTGGGATGGAATTCGGAAAGAGACAGAAGGTCCGTAATGTTATTTGTGACCTGTGTGCAAATTTTGAGGTCATTTTGATGAGTTTTGACGTGTTTCGGCATCGGGTGTGGATTCTAAAAATTTCATTAGTTGTTAGGCTTGAATCTATGAATAATTGATGATTTTGATATTATGAGATGTGTTTTTAAGGCTCGACCAAGTTTGAACAAGGTATTAGGTTCAGTTGGTAGGTTTGGTTGAGGTCCCCGGGGCCTCGGGGTTGTTTCGGATGCCCAACGGGTGAGTTTGGGACTTTGAGAGCAGCTGAACCATTCTGGTTCTAGTGTCTCGCACCTGCAATTGTATTTCCGCAGGTGCGGACACGCAGGTGCGAAGGGGTTTCACGCAGGTGCGGACGTAGCTTAGGCTGGCCCAACTCGCAGGTGCAGAAGAGTATCCACAGGTGTGGAGCCGCACCGGTGACCCAGCCACCGCAGGTGCAACCCCAAGTCGTTTAATGAGTTTCCGCACCTACGATTGTGTTTCCGCAGGTGCGATCCCAGTCGCAGGTGAGAAACATCTGGGCTGGTTATACCAAAAATTCGAGGGTTTGAAATTCATAATTCTAAAATCGATTGTGAGCTCAGAACTTGGTGATTTTCAGTGGGATTTGAAGAGGAGAATCATAGGTAATATTTTCTAACCTTAATCCATTTGTATATCAATAATCTCTATCATTTTCCTCAATCTAATCAATGAAATTGGATGAAAAATTATGAAATTGGGATGAAATTTCCCCAAGTAGAAATCTAAGGATTTAGGGAGATTTAGACGTCGGATTTTGTTGATTCTTGTTCGAGTGGGTTCATGAGAGAATGGGTGTTCGGGAAATATAAATTTTACCCGATTCCGAGACATGGGCCCCAGGGACTTTTTGGCCGAATTTCCTAATTTCGCGTATTAGCTTAAAAATAATTAGCTATTTTGTTCCCTTGAAGTGATATTTACACCATGCAATCGATTTGAATAGATTTGGGCCAGCCGGAGTCAGATACTCATGGCAAGAGCGTGGTATTGAGTTGATTAGCGCAGTCAAGGTAAGTGACTTGCCTAATTCTGTGTTGGGGACTTCCCCTTAGGTATTTTTATACTGATTTTGTTATGTGGACGCCGTGTACATGAGGTGACGAGTGCGTACACGGGTCATTGTTGCTAAATTCCTATTTTTACCTCCATGAAATCACTCATCTTCATCCCTATATTACTGTTTCCTATCTTAACTGAGTAGTTAGCTTAAGAGTAAGCATGCCTACCTGTCCTTACTTGATTTCCTCTTATTTGCTACTAGTTGCACCATGCTTAGGTATATACCTTTGACCACCAGAAGTGGTTGAATGTTTCGTATATCTCATTGTAACAAAAAAAATTTAACCACCAGAAGTGGTATATACCTTTGACCACCAGAAGTGATAATTTAGGCTTGCTATGGTTACAATGAAGATAAGTTAGAGAAAATTTCTCTCTATTACATACATACCTTGATTTGCTCCTATAGTAGCAAATATATTAAGAGAGGTCAGACGCCATCACAATTTAATGTGGTTATTGCACGTTCAAATAATTATGCTCCATCTCTTGAAGGAAGAGAGATTTATATAATATTAATCCATTTCGTGAAGTGAATGTGACGAAATTAATCAAGCTTGTAAATATGAACGTGCTCTTAATGTGAATATATTACGATTCACCTCTACAAGAGGTAATATGATTGAGAGAATATATATACTCAATATTTCGTATTTTGAGTTTGCTCCTGGAGTAGTAAAACAATTGAATTTTTCTCCTGAAGTAGGAAAATATTATGAAACTGTGTCTTTCTGTGCTTAAACAAAATAATAGGCTATTCAAAGTTATTTTTGAAGCACATTTTCATTCCCTGGAGTGAATGAAGAAATACCACAATTCTACTGCAACCACATCAATATATTATAGTTAGTTATTGAGTTCCCCAAAGGAAATAATAGCTTATGTATATTTCCCTGAAGGATGTAATGACTATGTGGTTGCCACTTCGATATAAATATTTAGATGTTAATAGTGTTTCTCCCTTAAGGAGACATTTGTCACTAAGTTTGGTGGTAAAAATATTGAAATTCTTAATTTCTTATATTTATAAATTTAGTATTGTCTTTATATTGTTCATCTGATTATGACTTTTTTTTTCTCATGTCACCAGAAGTATCTGAGCGATATTTGGTAATACAAAATTTATCAAAAACTCCTGAAGAGCTAATTCTTTGTCTAGAAGACATATGACACCAGTAGTGTCCAAATAATATTAGATTGTGGATAAAAATGAAGGCTCTCGAAGAGCTTATATACAAATATGTCAGCCATATTATATGATTATGGTCAAAACATATGTTGTAGTAAACCCAAAGTTTACTAATACAAATGACTATCATATTGAGACTACAAATGATTGAAAGATTGAAAATCTTCCTGTTTTCCACAATCATAGGGGGTAAAATAATATGTATGTGAGAAGTTACCCGCCTTATTCTTCAATTTGTACTACATCATTGTCACGACCCAATTTCGGAGTCGTGATGGCGCCTGTCGTAGAACCAGGCAAGCCACCCCTTTTATCTAAGCTAAATTCAATTTCCAGTAAAACTCAATTTTAAACAAAATTACTGATAATGATAATAATCTGAAGTTTAAAATAATATCTGAAAGAAAAAAAAATTTAAAATCTCCAACTCCGAATCCCGCCTCACACTCAGTCATGAGCTGCTATAACATAAAACGAGGAAAAGGAGAAATGGACAACATAGTCTCAAAATAAAGAACAATAGGTAGAACAAGAAAGAGAAGAAAAGGTCGTGATCGCCAGCTGCTACCTCGACGACTCCAATGAAACTCTGACAGCTGCTCAGTATCCACTACTAGGTCCCGGTGTACCTGGATCTGCTCACAAGGTGCAGGGGGTAACGTGAGTACACCGACTCAGAAGTAACGAACCCAAACTATGGACTGAGAGGTAGTGACAGACTAAACCTCAGAATTTACAATTGACAGTATACAAAGTTTAGACATGCTAACAGTTTATCAGAAAATATACCAAAATATGATAAATATGCCGGACTACTCTACATGCCAAGGTATAAGTACATGAAACCAGTGTGGAAATGCACATAGTGCTCACAACCCTCACACAACAGTCCACTCAGTATCGTATATGGCTCTCAGGACCAGGGAAGGTCTATCCCGGAATGTACATAATCATCGGTGACCGTAGTCACTTCGTACTGAGGAAAAAGGCCAATTCAGCCCCACGGAGAAAGTCCATCTCCGGAATACAACACTCGGGTAAGATCCATGTCCAGGGACGATCCATCCCTAATATAACATCAACTATGGACACGATCCATGCCTAGGGAAAATCCATCCCTGAACATCAATGCGCTTACTAGGGTGTAAAGACTCCGGACGGGCCCTAGTTGTAATGACCCGACCGGTTGTTTTGAGCTCTAGCGTGTTGTTCAGCGGTTTGAGGCCGTGAGCATCTCCATTTCATGTATTATGAATTGAAGGTGTGGTCGGAATTGAATTTCGGAAAGTTTAGAGTTGATTTGGAAAGAAAATTCTCATTTCAGAAGCCTTAAGTTGGAAGAATCAACTAAGATTGGAATTTTTAAGGAAATGACATCCGAATCAGATTTGAAGGTTTCTGTAGGTTCGTATGATGATTTCGGACTTGGGCGTATATCCGGATCGGTCTTTAGATAATTCGGGAGCGTTTCGATGCATGTTGTGGAAGTCAACATTTCAAAAGAAATTTCCTAAGTTTGGCTTGAAGTGCATTCTAGTGATGTTGATGTTCTTTTGGGATTCCGATTCTAGGAATAGCTTCGTATGGTGATTCTGGAGTTGGGAGCGCGATTGGAAGTGAATTTGGATGTCCGTAGGTCATTTGAAGTCATGTGGCTAAATTTAGAAATTTGAAGGTTTTGAAGAAATCCGACCAGGAGTGGAAATTTTGATATCGGGGTCGGAATGCGATTCCGGAAAATGGAGCAGGTCCGTAATGTCAAATATGACTTGTGTGCAAAATTTGGGGTCAATCAGATTTGATTTGATAGGTTTCGGCATCAGATGTAGAAGTCTAAAATTTCTAAGTTCATAAAGTTGGGATTTGGGTGCGATTTGTGGTTTTAATGTTGTTTGATGTGATTTGAGGCCTCGAGCAAGTCCGTATTATGTTTTGGAACAGGTTGGTGTAATTGGGTGGGGTCCCGGAGGCCTCGGGTGGATTTCGGGTGGTTAAGGGATCAAATTTGAGAGTTTCAAGAAGGCTGGAATTTGCTGTCATCTGGTGTGACCGCACCTGCGAGGCTTTCGCCGCAGGTGCGGCTATGGCACCGCAGCTGTGAAGAGGTGGTGATCTGGCTTGGAGCAAAGGTGCGATGATAACTCCGCACTTGCGAAGTCGCAGATTCGGGTTATGGGGCGCAGGTGCAAAGTTGGCTGGAGCTGAGGAAAAGCCGCAGGTGCGGAGGTTTGGTCACACCTGCGGAATCGCAGGTGCGAGAGTTTGATCGCAGGTGCAAAAAATGGCCTGGGCAGAATGTTTTAAAACAGAGATTTGTTGGCCATTTCTTCATTTCTTCTTTGGTTTGGTCGATTTGGGAGGAGCTTCAAGAGAGGGTTTTCGTCAAGGATCACAAGGTAATTAACTCCTTCATGTTTCTAAGTTAAACACAACGTTAGAATTATACATGAAAATTGTGGAAATTTTTTGAAAATATTGAAGAAAACCTTGAAATGGTAATTTGGATTTTTAGCCACGAATTTGAGCATGGAATTTAGAGTAAATTTTATATTTGAACTAGTAAAGCTATGGGTAGAATATATCTTCGAGAAATTTTGGATTTCGGTGCACGTGGGCCGAGGGCATTTTGGTCATTTCACTGAGCGGGGTTGGAAAATTATATAATTTGGAATTGTTGCAAATATTAGAGTAAATTTTCATTGGTTTGCCGTGATTTGGATAGTTTTGGGGCGTTGTGCGTCTGTTGGAGTCGTCGGAAGGGCTTGGAAGCCGGTTATGAAATTTCGGAGCGAGGTAAGTCTCCTTTATAACTTTGTGATGGGGAATTGTCCCCCTAGGTGAATTACTTAAGTATGTGCTATTATCTTCGGGGGCTACGTACGCACGAGGTGACAGGAGTCCGTGCGTAGCTACTATTATGCCATGTCTGGGTAGTCTAGGACCCACTAGCATGCCTTACGTGTTGTACCTGTGATCTCGCCTATAATATTAAACTGCTAATATAATCAAAATTGTAATTGAATATCTAAAGAAGACTAAAGTTCATTTTCTTAATCATCTAGAAAGAGAATTAATTCCTCCGTGGATAATTGTATACCCGATAGGGTTATATTATGGAATATCATTAAACTTGGAAAATGAGTTTCAAAACAAAGATTTAAAAGCTATATTTCATGTTCCTATAAGAAGAATTTTACCACTTTTCTGAGAAAAGCTGCTTTCTTGATAAAAATACGGATTTATTATGTGGATATGTGTACATATGAGCACCTGAGTCGCAAGTATGATTCACGAGCAGGCTAGCCTTATTATTTGTATGTATAACCGCGTCGTATGATCGATTTGCGAGTGGGGAAGATACATGCATCTATGGTTCGAGCCGTTCGACCCTCGGCAATGCATAATTATTATTGTAGGTCTGCGCCGATCGACCCTCGCCATTGCTTGCGCATGATATTTACTGCGTAGTTGCTATGATTTTTGCCTGATTACTGGCCTGGAATTTTAAGTTGTCAATTGAAATGACAGAGATTTAAAGTTATTAAAATTTTTGGAAGAAATTGTTCCTTCCCATTGATTAACTGTTATTTGATTAAATCACCCATGTTGATTAATTGTTATTAATATGACGAAGATATAAAGTGTTAAATGTGAACGTAGTTGATAATATTTATTCCTGATCTTAGTAAATTGCCTATGATAATCATGCTTAGTGTCACACTTGAATATTCTAAATTGACCTTTAGCAAGTGTCTAATTTGACCTCTAGTCACTACCTCTCTGAGGTTAGGCGGGCAACTTACCGAGTACACACTATTTTTTTACTCATGCTACACTTGTTGTGCATTTTATTTCATAGGTACTTGCATAGCGATGTGGAGGATTGGATACATAGGCGAGCTGCATCATCCGTAGGCGATCCGTAGCTGACAGAGTCCCCCTCATACTGTATTACATTATTTTAATTTCCTTGTCCACTTGTATTTCGGACAAGCTTTGTAGAAATTGTAAAATTCTTAGAAATTGCTCATGTACTTGTGACACCAGGTTCTGGGATGTATTGGGATATATTTGTTAAAATAGGACTATTTAAACCATTGTATTTATTTAACATATTTTATTTAATTAATATGTAGTAAAGTGAAAGGTAATTATTTTCATAAATGCTAAAATCGGAAATTATTTTAATTGATTAATGATTGGATTGCCTGGCAATGATGTCCGGCGCCATCACGACCTTATGGATTTTGGTTCGTGACAACATGGTATCAGAGTTCTAGGTTCCCATAGGTCTCACGAATCATGAGCAAGTCTAGTAGAGTTTTGTAGATCGATACAGAGACGTTTGTAATTATCTTCGAGAGGCTACAGGGATGTTAAGAGTACTTCCCTGCTTGATTCCTCATCGTGCGATTCGATTCCTTTGAGGCCTATGCCTATGTTCATTCCTACGAAATCGTACGCGTCGCAAAGCGCTTGCTATGAATCAGGAAATTTGAGGAATTGAAATGGTGTTACAGATGTAATTCAAGATGTTTCCATGTGTAATTGGTTGGGGCTGTTGTTATGGCCCTGCAAAATAATAATATGTTATTTCAGCTCAGTAACTGTGTTTCTGAGAGCCTTAAGGCTATGCTCAGGTAGTGATGATGCTTTCGATTGGTTATCGTGCGATGCCGATATGATGATTGAATGTTTGCCCGTATGTTGGGGGTGATGGATGGTTTGAAGAGAAGTCCTCTCAGAGTGTGATTTTCAGATTTTGGTGTTTTAGTTCTGGCAGAGGAAAGGCATTTGGGTTATGAATGGTCCGGTTGGAGTTGATAAAGTAGTAAGACTTGGTGTCTTCAAGTGAGGTGTGATATGCACCTGTGACGTGAAGTCGTCGTCATTGATCGAATGGAATGTGTTAAGTTTGTCGGTGCTATGGTTTCTTCGGTTGCGTGGGGTCAGAGTATTGAGAAGAAGTATTAAAGAATGCGGTTGGCAGAGACCGTGAGGTGCGGCGGTTCAGTACCGGATAAGTGTTGATAATGAAGACAACTAGAGAAAGATGATCTTCAGAGAGCTTGAAGTCGTGGTGATGTGCTAGTTTGAGAGCTACAGAGAATGATCCTGCAGTGAGGCTAGACGGTGGTTCCATTTCTAGGAGGCCAGGTGAAAGAAGCGAAAGTCGAGCAGTCGCAAGGGGGGGGGGGGAGCGGCAGCATAGCTTGGAATTTGAAGATATTTTCGCGTATTTAATGGATGTCCAATAGGAGGAGACGGACTAGTAAAGTTGGTAAATGAAGCAGGGCGTAGGATGCAGTATTGAGGTCGTAGAGAGCGGTCATTTCAGCGTCTTAGAAGGTGTCCGCGGGTGATTTCCACAGGTGGGTTATCTCCTGTGAATAGGTTAGCGGTGGCATGGTTGGCAGGTCTCTGTGAGGGGTACTAGTGGCTATTCGGTAGGAGGCAGAATGTGTGAATGATGCTAGAGAATTTGAGTATTTAGGGAATGCTAGCAAGAGAATTTGGAGGAATTGGACGGATTGGTTGAGCAAGATCATGTTATCAAAGGAGAAAGGATCTCGGCAGGGTCTAGAGTGGTGCAAGGAGTAGCTTCGGGCTAAGTGGGGGAGTCCCACCATCTGGAGTTGGGTTGCAGGATTGTCGGCGTGTTGGCAAGTTATTACAACTAAGGGAAATGAGTAAAATGGTGATTGTGCGTGGGATTTGATGAATGTGTGCAAAGGTTGGCCCTGTAGGATCAGGGTTAGGCTTTGGAAGATTCAGAATTTTGCTTAAGGCATAGGTGAGTTGTCAGGGTAGTGAATCAGCCACGTGTTTCATTGAAAGGGGTGTTCATATGCTAGGAGAGCCTTGGAGTTGATTGTATTTGGGACCAGTCAGAGTGGGTGACTCTCAATAGCGGTCCTTGTGAATTCAAAATTTACGAACGCGATGTTTAAAGGGTTTCAGGCAACAATATGATCGAGAATCGACTTTTTCAGAGTAATTTCTGAGAAAAAGGAAGATGGTTGGAATGTTCTATGATATGTTTCAGCATGCAGGATAGTATTGGAGGAGTGAGAGAAATAACTCCAGATTGTAGAAAGGTTATCAGGAGGGTATGAGATGGGTTGCGGGATTTAGGCAGCATAGTCTCGTGCATCAAGGTCACTCGGGATGAGCGAGGTTTGAGTTTGCTATGAGTTTAATGAAGTTGCTATTATTCCTGAAGCAATTGAAGATGATTAAAAGAAGATAGGTTGGTTAGCCATGGTTGAAATGGCACATTTACGGCAGTGACCAGTTCCTTCGATGTGATTAAGTTATGCATGTGGTTTGTGCCGGTGTGTGCGGGGCTTGCTGACCGTCGTAATAGATTTCATGTGGAGCATTCGAGTGCTATGGCCTGTCAAGTGTAGGCAGATCTCGGAAGGGTTATGATGGTATAGAATACTACTTAAGGATTTGTATGTTGGGTGATTGTGGGAATTCACTCGTGTGTTGAGATGGTACTCTTGAATTGAGTTAAGTAAAAGGTTTCTATATGATAAAGTATTCACCCTATTGGTGGTTCAGAAGTTACGATGGAATTCTTGCGCTACCTCATATTGGCATGTTAGGTGCGGTAAGTAGTATGTAACTGGGAGTAAGAATCGAGATTTCCGTTTGGTGTTAATATGGATGTCATGATCTCGGAAGAGCAAGAAAAAAAAGTGATTTGAAAGTTCAGAGTAAGCTGGTGTTATCTTCAGTGTCACCTGAGATTGATATTTGGTGGAAGAGGCTTTGTACCCTGGTTATGGGTTCTTGATTTGTCTTACAGCGTAGTATAGCCAGTGGTGGATGTGCAGACTTGCTACCGTGTGTGGAAGGTCGTGAAAGCGTGACCACGAAAGATTGTACAAATGTGACATGTAGTCACTTGATGGATTGAAAGTTTGGACTGAGTATAAAGAAGTGCAATATTGTTTATTTGAGAATTTATGCCCGGAGGGCGTTCGGTTCAGTTGATTGTGGATTACGGGGTGTTTGTCCCGACTATGATGGTTGTTCTCGCGTATTATCAGAGAAAGTGGGTTAATGTGGACCCAGGTGAAGCTATTAGCTTAGTTTGGTGCGAGCAAGATAGACTCAATGTTTGTGGACATATTTAAATATGATTATGGGCTCCGTATGAGCCAGGCATGTTCATTTCAGTAGAGCGCTTTTTCATGGAAAGGTATTAGAATAGCAGATGTGCTCCGTCTTCGTCAAATTCATGTGATATTATGATTATGCCGTGTGAGTTGTGAAACGGCTTTATAATTTCCTATGTGTTGAGGTCCCGTGTAGTGGGGATGTTATGTGAGCAGGATAGCTCTTGA